>JAFEMH010001019.1:270000-557715 GCA_022495995.1 Adenophora triphylla var. japonica
TCAGTTTGAGGATCAGCCATTGGTCCTTCTGTTCCACCTTCATTTCCCTCAGCTCTAGCACCACTCGTATCAGTATCGGTAGAAGCATCACGTCTTTGATCTCCCCTATTTTTGAAGAAATCAAGTCTATCATTTGCTCGATGTCTGCTCTCATTTTCAGCCACCCTTGCATCAGAGAATCAATGTGCTTCATCTGCATGAGGAAAAAAATTAGTACAACAGAAGCATCAATCATTATTGGTGGAGTGTTACCTTGAGTGTTGCCTTCACTCGGAACAACACTTGGGGAAACACTTGAAACTGGAGCAGCAGAAGGAGGAGCAGTAGCAGCTGAAAATCAAGGAAGATCTTTGTGCCTATCTTCCTTAAGGAAATGCTTACTGATCTTGTAGTACACAGGGTTCTCTGTATAGTAACAACATTCCATAGGGTTAGGGATTGAAAGTTAAGAACATTGATGTGGGAATCGCGACCCGGAACCTTAGCTCGTACCCCGAGTGGGAGGGTCCCCTTACTAACGAAACCACCTGAATTTAAAAACTTTAGTTTAACTTGAAATGTCAAAACAAACTTTCATAACCCAACATAAAACAACATCACTTCTCCACTTGGAGATAGGTTTACAAAACCAACTTTGAAAGAAAACAACAACCTGTTTATTTACAACATAAACACAAATGAAAATGTTTTACAAAAGTAGTTCAATATACAAGATCCCAAAAGAGTATTAACCAACTGCTACTCCCAACCATCCCCTAACCATACACATACCCTGACAAATCCCAAAAGAACGTAGTCCAAACTCCTTTCCCGGCCTCACTGGTTTGGTCCACCTGTCTCAGCGCGATTTAAAACAGTAAAGGGAGAAGGGGTGAGAATAAATCTCAATAAGCTATTATGATTTAACAAGATGCCATATAAGATGCAACACATAACATGGTTACTCACAACACATTGATAAAGCGGTAAACACATTACGTTACCTCAGTTTACCTTTCCCGTCTGAACAATAAGTCGTACAACGTGGGAGTAAAACTCCACTATTTTGTGAACTGCTTAAGCATATTCACATCTTATAAGACTCATATTTCAGAGAACCATATAAGATACTAGCTATCTGTAAAGGCTTTTGGCTCAATGCAGAAGCTATCACCCCAATCTGTGGCCACAGAAGGGGACAGTCACATGTATAATGTAATTCGATCACCTTATAGAACATTTTCCATAATTAATCGTATTCCGTTATACCCCTAAACATCAGCTGATATGAACACATTCAAGCACATAATAGATACTTTAAAATAAATCCACACTTGGGATATCAATGCAACAACATGGTATTAGTACTCATGTTCAAACCAAGAAAATAGTGGAACATATGTTTCATACACTATTTGAACAACAAACCATGAATATGTAACCAAGTATGGGCACAATATATCACAAGCAAGCCCTACATATTCATTATACAACATTGAGTACCCTTTATAAAGGTTCAAGATTGGTTTACCAAGTTTTGATCAACTTTGGCTAAGTTCCACATTATGTTTTTCCACCATTTTCAATACAATATTTAAGAACCTTCCCAATATCATGTTGGACAAGTGAAGACATCATTGTATAGCTCATATGTTGTACTAGGATTAGAGTAAAAAAGGGGTTAAAGATGTACTAGGTAAATTAGGTTTTAATTGCTTGAAAACTGAAACAGAGGAAACAGGGCAGGGCACGACTCGTCCCATAGGGCACGACTCGTCCCCCCTTTCACGCAGCCTGATACAGTCATCCCATATGGCACGACTTATCACGACAGGCATGGCACAACTCATGACAGAGGGCACGACTCGTGACAGAGGGCACGAGTCGTGCCCCCCTACAGAAAATCAAAACATAGCTGAAACTTCAGTAACCCTTGGCAAACACCAAAAAAACCAAAACCAACTCTCATATTCACTTCCAAAACTTACATATTACCAACCCTTTTTCCTCAAACCAAACCAATATAACATTACATCATTATACTCCTTCAAAACCTTTTCCACTCCATTCCAAAACCAAATGAAAATGATCCAAACTAACATGTAGAAATTTTATACCTCAAGCCTTTCATTCTAAGCTAGTAACACCATATACTCATAAGATAACTCATCCCTAAACCATTTCAACCCAAATAAAATGTTCCAAATTTACATGCAATATTTATAAATCATCCATTTCAACATAAAACCTCAAATGAACAAGATTAGAAAGAAAGACATAATAACTTACCAAAATAATTCGAAATAAGAAAAACTTCAATCGGACAGGCGCGATCATCTCGGCTTCCCAAACATTTATATGAAGACGGATCGCCAAATGGACAAGAATTGAATTTGTAATGAATTTTGGAAAGATGGAGGAACCCTAAGCTTTTCTCAATGGAACAGAGGAAATACCTTGGCTGATGATTTGTTTTATGAAGCTTTCACCATAATACACAAAGCCTTTGGATATTCATTAACTCAATTTGCTTCTTAGCTCCTCCCACACCTTAGATGATACAACTAACAACCTTAACTTTAATTGTTACACTTAAGCACCTCAACATTTTCTAAGCTTTTAATTAGAATTTCCAATATTACCAATTTACTACACAACTCCTATTTATTTATAATAGACATTAAATAATTAAAGTTAATTTATTAACATAACTAAAATATCACATAAGTTATCAAAATATCAAAATGAACACATAAAACTAACACATATCATGAAATGCATAAATGAGATGCCACACACCCCACCCTCACGTGCTCAACATGTGCTTAAAATGGTGCCTATAATTAGGGTCGGGACAATTGAAGATGAGAGATGGAAATATGTAAGCGAAGGCTTTCGTCTTCTTTGCCCAAGAAGCCAAGTTAGTGAAAACCACTCTACCAAAATTTACCCTCTGTCTATTCCCTAGCTTATACAACAACGTAGCTTGCTCTAGGGTGATTGTGTTCTCAATTGAGGTTGGAAGCCAATTGGTTATACAAAGCTTGTTAAGAACACAAAACAGAGAAGAAAGGTGGGCTACTCTAAAATGACCACTCCATACATTCATTCTACCACCTGTAAGATAGTTGGCCAAAGTATTGGGCTCAATAGCCACGCTCTCATCATCTACGTTCGGAAGGCCACAGGTGATAAATGACTTTTATAGTCATTTATATCATTTTATCTTAGTATTAATTTAGTTTTTATTCCCATTTTAGTCTTAAATTAGTGTAATTTAGCTTCTTTTATCATTATCTATAATGTTACACTTGTGGGTATAGTTTTAGTATTTTTTACAGGTTTTAAATCGAAATATTGGACAAATGAGACTTTGGGAACATTAAATGATCAAAGGCAAAGGAAGGACAACTTCAAAATGGAAATTCAAGCCAAATCAAAGCTGGAGCAGCCGTGCACTGTGAAGAGGAGCGACCGTGCACCTGCAAGGCCAAAATGGCCCTAAATCAGTGAAGTGGCCGGACAAACCAGGCCAGAGCAGCCGTGCAACATTTATGGGAGCGGCCGTGCATATTGCCAGTTCAAAATAAAAAATGGCGCCAAGGCTGGAGCGGCCGTGCAAGATTATAGTGCACATCCGTGCACTTACTGTACTAGTTCATGGAAAGACACCTTTTGAAGATGGCTTTTTGAAGAAATACAACCCTAGCCTAGGATGCCTATTTAAAGGCCATTCGTATAAGTCAAAATAGATCAGATTTTACATCTAAACACCCGAGATTACATAGCAAAAACTCTAGCAATATTTACTTCATAGATTTCTTGAAGATCAACTTGTGTTCTTGGAGTTGTACTTGAAGTATCGAAGCAATAAAAGAATCGAAGTTATTTTCCAGCCTTGTCTTCATTACAAACAATAAGTTCTTCCATCTCTATCTTTATTTATATATTTATGTTTGTTCTAAGCATGGCTAGTGAGTAATCCCCCATATTCTTGGGATTGGAAACTCAAAATGTCCTTTATTCATTATCTTTTATAAAAGTTTTGTCATCTTCTCTTCATCTTAACAACTTATTTATATTAATCTCAAAATGACTTACATTTTGGAGACGTCCAACTTGTATGATTCAGTTAATCAAGAGAAGTACCTAGCGGAGAATCTCGATTAACGGAACCATAAAAAAGAACTAGGTTTCCTTGATCACGAGAGTAGTTCAATGGCCTAGGGATGTTCCTTGAATGGAAAGTGCGTTGATTTGCGAACTTTAATGGATCCTTACTAATTATGGGCCATCGAGAGATAGGGCATAATTAGTGAAGGACACAAACGTTACTTGCTTGATCGTGAGAAATAGTTTAGGCTTAACGTACCATCCTTGATTTCGATGAGTATGTATATTTTCAAAGACATGACTAAATGATGAATAATTGACTAAATGATTTCCAATCCCGAGAATGCTTCCTTTATAAGAGTTTTTCTAAAGTATTTTCTGTGTATATTCTATTCTTTTCTTGAAACAATCTATATTTTTCCCAATCTCATCTATATTTCTTAGTAAAACAAATTCATCCCAAAGTAAACCCTGTCCTGTGGGATTGATTCGTACTTGCACTTGCTATATTTCAACAGCCCATGCGCTTGCGGAAATTAAAAAGACCGTTAAGGTTTGAAGCTTCTAACAAGTTTTTGGCGCCGTTGCCGGGGACAACAGTTTACTTTCTTTTGTATTTGTATTTGTATTTGCTACATATTTTTGTTTTTAATTTTTTTTCTAGTTTTTACTTCCCATACTGTTACGTTTAATCTTCTTGTTGAGTGTTCTTGTTGTATATGAAACGGGCGCAAATCTTCTTTGACAACTTTGATCTGGAACCTGAACGAACCTTTCACGAGAGACTAAGAAAACTCAAGGAGACATTAAACCAATACAAGGCGGAAGGAGAGCCAGTAACACTTGTGTAAGTACCCAAATCTGGCTCATGTCTTCCGGTTAAGTTTCCGGCAACTCCCCGAACTTTCCTAAAGTTCAGGGGCAATTCTGGAACTTTTCCAAACTTCCAAAAGGGGGAAGGACATGCTAGGAATTAAAATTCCAAGCATTCCCTCGCTGGAATGAAGCTTCCAGCTGCCACCTTGCATGAATCTAGAAATAGGCTGAGTCATCGACGAAAAACGCCGGACGGCTTCTTTTGCCAAAGTTAATGCCGCACGACTTCATTAGGAAACACAAATCAGCCTATAAATAGAGGCCTCATCTACCCATTTTAACAAGAACAATAGAGCACTGTTACTCTGCCAAACTGGAAACTCGAATTTCCAGAAACCAAAACTCCCAAAAAACCACCTCCCTCCTCCATAAAATCCATCCAAAGCTCTTCCTATATTAGGAAAAATCCCAAGGGAGATAGATAAAACCACCATTGGTAATCTCTCCTTCCTTTCTCCTTGAAATACCTATATTATATTGTTGTATTGTTTACTTGCCATTTGCTTTGCCTTTTCTTGTCATTAAATTTGATATATTGCTATAAAGATCCTATCTTTATCATATAGATATCATTTCCCCCTATTTCCCCCAACACAAATGATTCATGGAGAACCCCTTCCCAAGGATGAACAAGAGTCCACACGTGGCTTGTTCTAGGGAGGATTCATCACATGATGATGTGAAATGTTCCCATTTTATTACATAAAAGTGCAATCTTTACTCTCATAATGTATTCCCCCTCCCCTGACCTTGCTTCCAAGGATTGTCCACCTCATAAGGTTCTTAAAGGACATAGGAAAGCCTCAAAGGTCTTCCCTTTATATTCATAGCTTTAGTTCTCATAGTGTTCATCACACTTATTTTCATAAAAATGCAATCTTTACTTTCTAAAGTCATCCCCCATGTCCCTTTTGATTGGATCCTCTCCAAGGATTGTCTAGTGACCTTATTAAGGCACAAAAGACATAGGACGAGTATAAAGATCCAATCTCTATACCCCTCCCCCTTGTCCCTTTGGTACTTGAAGCATCCCGTGGTGTGGATCGGTGTAAAGACATCATCTTTACATCATTTCCGCCACTAAAATGCTATAGTCGAAGTCCCTTTAGAAGCGGATGAATCTTGGCCCCTACATCTCCGATCATCACTTGAGACGAGCATAAATGTCCCTACTAAGCTCAAATCGTCTCAAGATGTAGGATTGATGGGCAAGGACTCTTCCTTTCTAAAGAGTCTCATTCTTGGACTATAAAAGGTGTCCCTCTCTCCCGATCACGTAAAGACCAAGTCTCGAAGAACGTTGGTTTAAGACACACCAAGGCTCTTAAGCCTAATATGGTTGATTATTCCAACGGGAGGGTAAAAAGGTCACTTAATGATGATCATAAGTCCAAGATGAGCACGAGATCAAAATCCCGAACACATCAAATCCAAGGAATCCTGAGCGATTACCAACTCAAATGGTTTATACGTCTGGAAGATAACTTGGCACATTCCCTCCCATTTTCAAAATCACATCTCACACACGAACACACAAAACAAGCACAAAAATTGGATCTAGGAAGACTTGCCTTTGGCAAGGCTCCTTGGGTGAACGCCAAACGTTCTTCCTAAGGAGTAACTTAACCTCCGGACCCTATTCCTTTTTTTCAAAGTTTTGAGGAAATCAAAATGGCGTGGCAACTCCGTTTTTCAATAAACCGATGTCTTTAAACTGAGGTGAAGCGGTGACCCTACAAAAAAATGGTTCACATCCGCGATTGGGCCCACATTCACAGTTTGGATACTCCACTGGGGAAATGTAAATGTTTCCAAACTTCTTTTCTCATAAGAAGCATTGAAAACATTTACGAGGGTTAGCCTTCCGCCGCGGATCCAAGTTTGTGCTTGTTTTTCTTTTCTTATTTTGCATGCATCTTGGTTTTTGGATTGTGAATACTCTGAATACTGAACATGGATCATTCTAAAGCTGAAAGGTGCCAAAAATGTCCGGGAAGACAGCCTGGAAATGTAAAAATTTGGAACCTGGAAAACTGCTAGATCTAGCCGGACGGCTTGATCTGCCTGGATCATAGCCGGGCGGCTTCTTTTGGCAGTTCCACTAGGACACTTTCTGAGGTTAATCTGGCAGCTTGGGGCTATTCAGTTCCAAGACTGACCGGGCTCCAGAAAATTTATGTGCTTACTTGCCGCATTTTCCCCCATCCCGAAAAACATTCCTTTAAAACACATTTATGAAAATCTCTGTTTTAACTCAAAAAGGAATATTTTTAGGAGGCCGCACACTATGCGCACCATTATATCCTGTACACTTTGCAAGCACTTCCTTTTAACCTGGGATGGTTGTTCAGCTGCAGTCACGGACAGTGTTACGACGCTCAAGGGCACGCACGGAATCATCCCAAACTCCCCATGGCAGCCAGTATCGACCAATGCACTAGTCCGTGTCACACATTTAAAATCGTGACTTTTTTGGTTGGTTTTTGGTCTAGACCGTGTCATATAGCCTCGTTGTATGCCCCCGTAAAGGTCAAAACCCTAGCCCATGTCGAAATTCAAGATCCTTCGCGCAAGCGAAACTCTGCCGAAATTCCGCCAAGGAAAAATTGGCAGAATCTTGACTCCAACATTGACTTCGACTTTGACCTGCACGGGATGCGTAAGAGTCAAGCCCGAGTCCTTGCCAAAAATCAAGATCTTTCGCGCAAGCGAATCTCTGCCAAAATTCCGTCAAGGAAAAAATTGGCGAGATCTTGACCCGACATTGACTTTGACTTTGACTTGCACAACGTATGCAACAACGCTCAATGTGACGCCGTGTCATTCGAATTTTACCGTCCGACCCATGCCTATTATTTTCCTTGGACAATGCCAAAGTCAAAAAAGCGTCTATCACGTAAGCGAAACTCTACCAAAATTTCGTTAAGGCTAAAAGACGAGACTTTCCCGACATTGCCTTGACTATAATCCGCACCGCTCATGCGTTAAAAGTTCCTATGATCCACTAGACCCTAGGACCGTTCTTCTGTCTCGGTCGGTGGGATCCGCGTGCCTTATAGGACTCTCGCCCGGGGCTGTCCACCCTGGGAGGTCGAAATACAGCTGGAAAATGAGGGGCTTATAGATGTAGTGACGGAACCCACTGATCCAGGATCTAGAGTAGTTGCGAAAAAGAAGGGCAACCCCTTTTCCAACCAAATAGAGATAATTAAAAGACACTGTTTTAAGTAAACTTGAACAATTAATGGAATCACAATTGCATGGTCCCATTTCTGGAATCTCTAATTGCGACCTTTCATGGTCCGATCTCCGAATTTTGGTCTCGACCTTTCATGGTCAAATCTCTAATCGCGACCCTTCACGGTCCAGTCTCCGATCTTTGATCCTTGATCTCGACCTTTCACGATCAAGTATCTAATTGCAACCTTCACGGTCCGATCTCTGATCTCCAATCTCGACCTTTCACGGTCAAATCTCTAAGCGCAACCCTTCACGGTCCAGTCTCCGATCTTCGATCCTCGATCTCGACCTTTGTTGGGTATGCTTGTTTTAACCCTCCTATTTTGTATTAGATTTGATTGATACCATAACCTCCTATTTATTTTAAGGACTTTAGGACCCTATGTAATGAAGCTTAGACTTCAATTTTTTAGCTAAGTCCATTTTATAGAATAGGTTAAATTTAGGCTTGAAGACTGGCTCAAGAATCATTGTATTTTAGGATTGCAGTTTCAAGGGTTCCTGAACCGCCTTTTTCAGAACCGCTTGGCAGAACCGCCTTTTGCCTTGAGATTCCTCTCATATGAAACCGCTTGATCAATCAAGTGCAAACCGCACTTTTGGAAATCCTCTTCTGGTGGAACCGCCTTTTGTCAAACCGCTTGCCCCAGAACCGCCCCAATGATTGACTTCTTGAAGTGATCCTTTTATCCCTTGGAATCCACGTCAGCAATATTAAATGTCAACCACCATATCTTGTCACGTGACCCAATGTCGGAAGCGGATCTGCAAAGATCTCATAAAGGTGACAGATGTCCTAACCACCTTGATTGCGGCGAGGTCCGATCGGCTTTCTTGCGCACCAACAGCTCTAAAGGACAAAAGTGGATATCGGTGGACCAATGGGAAAGCATCAAGTGCTTGTCCTTGAGCAGTGTGTCCAACGGCTATATTTGAGATGCTTGGGTATAAATAACCCCAATCTTCACCATTTGAAGATTGCTTGAAAATATTGAGAAATTGCTTTGTGATCATCGAAGTTGAAGCTCGCCGTAAATTCTTAGTCTTTTGAATCTTCATCTTCATACTTCAAGAAATATTCCCCACCCGGAAATCAAGCCTTAACACATTCAAGAATCATTGTGCTCTACATCTCACGCATTTAAAGAGCCTTGATCTTGTTCTCACACACACACCTCTCTCGTTTAAACACATAGTTTATTCATTTGAGATACTTGGTTATAGTCTAGGATTTGTTCTTCATAGAAAAGATTTTATTGTACTTTGTAATCTCTCAAATACTTAAAATAAAATCTCTCTTAGAAATCCAAGACTAACCATCTTGGTAGTGGACGTAGATCGTTTATCGATTGAACCACTCCAAATATTGTGTTCTTACTTTCTGCATTTTATTTCTTGTGCTTACTAATTATCTACCTTTCTCTCTGTTTGATCTTATATAGTTATCCTTTATTGTGAAATTGTGTTTGGAGTTAACATAGTCAAACTACACTTTCGGTTTACAAGCTGCTCGAGAAAATTGCACTAAAACCGCCTTGCAAAACCGCCTTCTCAAAACCGCATTTTATTAAGTATATTCCGCTGTGCATTTTACAACTCTACTTGCAGTTTCTAATACACTGTAAGAGGTTTTGTAAGCTTAGAGGTTTAGTTTTAAATTAAGGGCGAAAACTTTAAAACAGCTATTCACCCCCCTCTAGCTGTATTTTCACCCTTGTTGTCACCTTTGGGACCAACAAGTGGTATCAGAGCTAACACATTTTAAAACCACTGTTTTTCAAGCTTAACAGCTTGTGTGCCGATTCGATATGGCAAATACAAAGACAATGACTACTGTTAACTATTCACACATTCCAATCTTGGACGAAGACCACTTTGACATCTGGAAGTGCCGAATGCTTATTCATTTGGAAACCATAGATGAAATGCTGGTGGAGTGCGTGATCAATGGTCCGTTAGTTCCAATGAAGGCCAACACAGATGCAACCACCAGTGCAACTATTCCAGAGGTCAAAAAGCCAAAAGAAGAGTGGTCGGATGAAGAGAAGAGATTGGTTGCCTTGGGACGGCAAGGCTAGGCACATCATTTACGGAACCCTCCCGTATCAACTCTACGAAAGTGATGTACCTCAAAACCGCAAAGCGAGATGTGGGATGCCATTGAGAGCTACCTCGAAGGTGATGATGAATGCAAGGAAACCAAATTATATCTTTGTTGAAAGATCATACAACAACTTCAACGAGAAAATCCAACGAAACCTTGCGTCAAACCTACGACCGATATGTTGAGGTAGTTAATGCTTGTAGATCTCTTGGCAAAACTTTAACCGATAAGGAAATCAATATGACTTTCCTATACGCTTTAGGCTCTAAATGGGTAAATAAGGCTACCTCTTTAGAAGACTCCAAAGTTTTGGGTACTTGGTCGTTAAGTAACTCGTACGCCAATCTTAGAGTCTATGAATTAAAATTAAATCATATTGAAGAGATTGAAGGAAAAACCAAATCGCTTTCCATGTCCGTTGTGGAACAAGAGGAGAAACCATCTACATCCAACCAAACCACATGATCCTTCCATATCAACCTCATCACTCATCGAGATGGATGATGATGATTTTGCCATGTTTGTGAAAAGATTCCAAAAATTTAGAAAATCCTCTAAACCTTTCACAAAATCATTTTCAAAAGGCAAACCTCTGCAACGTTTTCTAAAATTTGGAGATACAAAGAAAAAGAGTGATCTAGTTTGCTACAATTGTAGAAAACCTGGTCACTTTGCATCTGAGTGTCCACGGCCTAAATATGAATACATGAAAAGAAAACCTCTCCTGCGAAATTTTCTCGTCGCAAGGGAATGGTTCTTTGAGGAGGAAGAGAATTCCAAGGAATTAGCAACTTGGATTGAAACAGTTACGAGGATGGAAGTGACGGTGAAACCGAAGAGGTTAACCTGCAGCTTAGTTGCGGACGCTTCGATGACTCGGATTACGAATCATTTGAGTTGCATGATATGGAAGAAAAGGAGGTTTCTACTAAAATTCCAAATTTTAAATTGGATGATGATATCAAACTTACTCCTAGCATTAAAATAGGAAATTGCTCGTATTCACGTCCCATTTTTCCTCCTACAAATGCTCCACCTTCAAAAACTATTCCAAAGAAGAAAATTTTGAAAAAGGTGGTGGAAGAGGTTTCTCCCATGGAACATGAAAGGATGTTCAAGGAAGTGAAATGGTGATCCATCAATTCTCTAATCTTAAGAAAGCCTTAAGCTTAGCTCATGATGAACTTAATGCTCAAGACGGAGAAAGCTGTGATGAGGTCTGAAATTTCTAATCTTAAGGACCAAATCAAACAGATGACTCCTCTTGCTGATCAAAACCGCATCCTTGAAACTAAGGTTGCTTTGCACTTCAACTCGGGAATGATGACTTGGTAACCCAAATCGACGATCGCCAAAAGATTATTGATTCGTGGCTCAAGTCTCAATCCACCAAGGATAAAATCATGGACTTCCAAGTTCCTCCTGGAACTAAGGATGGTCTAGGGTTTGGATGCGAGGAAGAGGAGAAGTGTGCATCCTCGAGTGAAAAGGATGAGGAAATTTTGGAACTAACTAAAGAAATTCCCGAGGGGAAGCATGCTAAAAGAAAGGGTAAAGGAAGACAAGTAAATTATGTCTACCACTAAAGGAAAGCAATATGGGAAGAATTACGTATTTAAAACCTAAGAATTACGTGGAAGCACTGAAGAGGAAATGGCTTATGGAATTGGTAGAATCCCTGCTCCAACCGCTTCGGTGGAAAAGGCGGTTCTGCTAACTCCGGAGTCGACCGCGCTTCTTCTTCGACCGCTCCTCACTGCCTTCAAAAGCGAGAATAGCGTTCCCGAGAAAATACGTGGTCAAACCAAAGCTTTGTTCCCTTTGTATCGAGTGGAATGTTAGTGGAACCGCACCTCCCAAACCGCTTCCTTGTCCCAAACCGCATGCAACTCCTAAGAAGAGTAAGGAGTTAGTAAAATCTCATGAAGCTTGTAGCTATTATAAATGTTACGTGTGTGATGGTTTAGGTCACAAGGCTGCGAGAATGCCTTTTGCGGTTCACACCCAATGCCGGGAAGAGCAAACCTCCTTCATCCAAACGGGTGTGGGTCGTAAGGGTTGCTAACTTCGGGACCCAGGAATAAAGGGGACCTCGTTCTTAATGTTTACATTTCGGGTCCTCTGCTTCATGGCTGGTCACTCCAAGGATAATGAATGGTATCTTGACGGTGGGTGCTCAAGACATATATTTGGAGATAGATCATTGCTTGAAGATGTCGTTGAAGCAAGTGGTCCATCTGTAACCTTTGGTGACAACAACAAAGGCAAGACCATTGGATATGGTGTGATAAGGAGAGGAAACCTAACCATTGAGAAGGTTTCACTTGTTGATGGACTCAAGCACAACCTCCTTTCAATTTCTCAATTTTGCGACAAAGGAATGCTTTGCAACTTCACGTCATCAAATTGCTTTATCAAAGATAGCATTTCCGGCGTCACCCTACTCACAGGGATTCGTAAGAGTAATATTTACATTATTGATCTAAATTCTGCATGTAGTATTACTAATCTCTGTTTTGTAGCTAAGAATGTGAGCGAAAATAGTTGGCTATGGCACAAGAGGTTGAGCCACTTGAACTTCAAGTATCTTGCAAAGATTGGTAGGGAAAACCTCGTTCGCGGTTTACCTAAAGTGGCTGACCACCATCCAGAGAAATGCAGTGCATGCCAGCTTGGTAAGCAGTCCGCGTCGTCTTTCACCAGCAAGACCGCTCCTTCAACTTCAAGATGCTTACAACTGCTTCACATTGATTTGTTTGGACCCGTAACCACTGCCAGCATTGGAGGAAATAGATATACTTTAGTGGTGGTGGATGATTACTCAAGATATACGTGGGTTGAGATGATGATTTCCAAAGATGATTGTTATGAGATTCTCACCGCACTTTTTAGACGGCTCCAAACTCAAAAAGAAGATGGCATCGTTCGGGTTCGATCAGATAATGGAACAGAATGTAAGAACAACGGTGTTGCTCAGTATTGTGATGACCATGGGATTGATCACAATTTTTCCCACTGGTGTTCCACAACAAAATGGGGTTGTGGAAAGGAAGAATAGGACTTTGATTGAAATTTGGAAAGACAATGATATACGAAGCGAAGCTACCTCGGTATTTTTGGTGAAGCAATCAATACCGCATGCTTCACTCAGAACCGCTCCCTCATCAACAAAACCCATAATAAGACTCCCTATGAGCTTTGGCGAGGAAGAACCCCCAACATTGCATTCTTCAAGATCTTTGGCTGCAAATGTTTTGTCCTCTACAACGGAAGAGAAAATAGAGGTAAATTCGGAGCCAAGGCCGATGAAGGTATTTTTGTTGGGTATGCTAAACATTCTAAAGCTTTTCGTGTTTTCAATAAAACTAGTTTAAAAGTAGTAGAGTCTGTCCATGTTACTTTTGATGAGCATTCTCTCCTTGAGCCACATTTGGCTCCAAATGTTCTTGATGATTTTGTTGAGCATAATGAACCGGGTGAACCATCTCAAACCGCACTTTGAACCTCAACCGCAAAACCCGGCACCCTCAGCGAAATTCCCCCAAAACCGCAATTTTGAAACCGCACTGAAGATCCCTCTCCGGATGCAAGCGCAAGGGAAGATGAAGTTAGGAATTCCCCTATCCGGACTTATAGAACCTCTTCGTCAACTTACATTCCATGACTTATTTGAAGGATCTAACGATGTTCCAATTGAAGATCTTGACAAACCTCGATCCAACCGAGAATTACCCCAGGAGGTTCGTGAAGTCGGCGGTCACCCCCTCACAAATGTGATTGGTGATACGTTTTCCGGTGTTCAAACAAGGAGAACGAATTATGACGAGCATACTTCTCTTTTATCTCAAGTTGAACCCAAGAAGATTGATGAAGCACTCCAAGATTCCGGTTGGGTTATTGCTATGCAAGAAGAACTCAACCGAGTTTGAAAGATGCAAGGTCTGGACTTTGGTGCCTAGACCTCGGGATCAAGGAGTGATAGGAACTAAGTGGGTATTTAGGAATAAGATGGATGAGAATGGAAGCATCACTAGGAATAAATCAAGGTTGGTTGCACAAGGATATAGGCATGAAGAAGGAATCGATTATGACGAAACCTTTGCTCCGGTTGCAAGATTGGAAGCTATCAGAATCTTCTTAGCCTACGCCTCTTTCAAGCATTTCAAGTTATATCAAATGGACGTAAAGAGTGCTTTCCTCAACGGCGAACAGCAAGAGACCGTGTATGTTGCTTTCCAACCACCCGGATTTGAAGACTCCAAATTTCCCAATCATGTCTACAAACTCCGAAAGCTTTGTATGGACTTAAGCAAGCTCGAGGGCATGGTATGAGACTCTTTCTAAATTTTTACTAGAAAAAGGATTTAAACGTGGTAACATTGATACAACTCTTTTTATTGCCACATATAATGAGCATACTTTACTTGTTCAAATTTATGTCGATGATATTATTTTTGGTTCTACTAATGAGTTACTTTGTAAGCGTTTCGAGAAGCTAATGAAAAGCAAGTTTGAGATGAGCATGATGGGAGAATTAACATTCTTCCTTGGGCTTCAAATCAAGCAATGCGAAGAAGGTATTTTCCTCAGCCAAGCCAAATACACCAAGGAGTTGATAAAGAAGTTTGGATTAGAAAATGCTAAAGCATATGATACTCCTATGACCACCGGCAATAAGCTAGATAAGGATCTCAAAGGTAAGAAAGTTGATCAGACTTTATATCGAGGTATGATTGGCTCATTACTTTACTTAGCGCTAGTAGGCCCGATATCATGTTTAGTGTACGTGTATGTGCTCGCTACCAAGCGAGATCCTAGAGAAGCACACCTAATTGCGGTCAAGCGTATAATCCGCTATTTATACGGAACCACTAACCTTGGACTTTGGTATTCCAAAGATTCGAACTTCGATCTTGTAGGTTATTCGGATGCGATTATGCGGCTTGTACTATTGACAGGAAAAGCACTAGTGGTACTTGTCATTTCCTCGGGAATAGACTAGTTGCTTGGGCCGGCAAGAAGCAAGCATCGGTTTCGGTGTCAACAACGAGGAGTATATTCTTCTTTGGTAGTTGTTCTTTGTCAAATCCTTTGGATGAAGCGGCGGTTGGTAGACTATGGAATCCATGAAGGAAATTGTCTATCATGTGTGACAATACTTCCACAATTTCGATCTCCAACAACCTGTCATGCATTCCAAGACCAAGCATATAGATATCAAGTATCATTTCCTCAAAGACCATGTGGAGAAGAGGAATATCCATTTAGAGTATGTGGGGACAGGACAACCGGATTGCGATATCCTCACAAAAGCTCTTGACTCCAAGAGATTTTCTTTTCTCAGAGGAGAAATGGGTATGTTTGAACTTAAATAAATTCCATACTCTTTATATGCTAACTTGTTTGTTGAGATTAGGTTGAAATTCCTTTGGAATCAAACCGCCTCTGTTGAAACCGCCCATTCCAAAACCGCAAGCGGTCCAACCTTTGCATACAACCGCAAGTTCCAAACCACTCATGCGGTCGACCGCTTGGATCAAAACCGCGTTTCAACATGAAGTAATATCTGTCTATTTTTATTGCTTATCTTTATTTAAAAAAAAAAAAAAAAAAAAAAAAAGCTGTTCAAATTCTTTATTTATCTTTAATTTTTATTTTTGACATAAGGGTATTTTTGCAAATATTTTCCCTCAAATATTTAAATTTTAGAGAATTTAATGCTAAGGGGACATGAGCATTTAAAGCCCTCATGTCAGCCGTCATAGAGAGATGTGCAGGAGGTGAAAGGGTGTAACAGGTTGGTTTAATTCAATCATTCTTTCGACCAACTGCCTCCACCCCTTCACCCTATATAAACCTTGTTTGGTGAAACAAAAACCTTTTACGCAAACTCTCTGCAGCGTACCCTTCTACCAACTCTCTCTCTCTCTCTCTAAAACCCTTTACAAACTCTCACTTTCAAAACCTTAAACTGTCAATGGCATCATCTTCAAAACCATCAACTTCAAAACGCCAAAGAGCTTCTCACATTCCAAAAGGTCCCAAGAAACCTATCTTGGAAATGGTAACAACTTCTAAACCCTAACTCTTAATTTCTATCAAGATCTGCCATGGATGAACACTTAGAAAACTGTTCGTATGCCTTGTTCTTATTTTTGGTGATTTTGATCTTGTTTGTTGACCATTTTGCTTACAAATCGTTGGGTTTTGCTCGTAATCATGCCTAGATTTACATTCCATAGTTTATTTCATGATCAATGCGTGATTTGAGTACTTATTTTGTGATTTTCAGTTTAGTCTCTTCGAAAACCCACTTCTATGTTTTCAATGATTATGAATGATTACAGGTAAAGGTTGTAATTTTAATGATATATTGTTAATCCCCTTCCCAATGTGATCATTTTGATATGTTATTTGTTGATTTTGGTTAAGTTTTGAAAATCTCTGTTCTTGGTGTTCATGAATGTTCTTCGTGTTCTTCATGAAACCCATGAATTTTTCTTGAAAAATCACATATTTTGGATACCTTCAATCTGCATAGTGTTTTTCAACACTTAGAAAAATTTTCAACTTTTTCGATTTTAGGATTTCCTTTTGGTTTGAAACCGCTTGTATGCAACCGCTTATGTATCCTTTGTTTCAAACCGCTCCTCTAATTGAACCGCATGCTCTAAAAACCGCACTTTTCAAATTACTTTGAAACCGCATCTTTGTTTTATCTCTTTTCTTATTTTTGAGAATTTACTAAAGTATATAAATTTGGACACCATAAAATTCCTCTCTAAGCACCGCTTGCGGTGTGGGATAAAATTGGATTACAATGCCACGTACTTAAGTAATACTTGTTCTCAAAACTCCTCATTTTCTTTAGTATTCATAAATTACTTGTGGTTTGAAATCTTCATTTTCAAAACCGCACCTAGGCTAAACCGCACTGGTGCCCAAACCGCTTGTAACTTATGAATACAAAAATGGATCTAACACTTGATAATTTCTTTGTAGGATCCTACTACTTTCCTTCCGAGGTTGGGAAGTAAATGAGGAAGAGCTCAAATCGATGCTCTAGGAAGGGAGTTCTTGAGGAAGCTCGAGTATCGGCATCCTACCATTTGTTCACAAAGAAGCGAATTTCATTGTGCCATCTATTGTGGACCGGTTCTTCTCAACCGCGAAGAAGGATTCCAGAATTCTTGATGAAGGCCAAAGAGTTTCTGCTGACCGCTGTTATAGAAGGACGAAGCTCTCCATTGACTACATAGACATCGGGAAGGCTCTTCGATTCAATGTTGTTGGAGCCCCTATAGAGGTTGATCAAATCATTCGGGACAATCTTTGCTCTAGCAACCGCCAAAGTTGGTACCTTATCCAAGAAATACAAGAAGATTGCTAGGAAGGATTTTGGTGAACTAATGAGCCACATTGGTCATCTTGTTGGGAGGACGATACGTGGGAAGGCGGGAATCATAATAACTTCACTTCCCAACAATGGATATATAGTTACGCCATATTCATGGAGATCAAGTCACTGGCCAAGGATCCTGTTCTTGGAAATTAAGAACAGTGTTGAGACCTACCGAGGCCAAGGTCGAGGTGAAGCTCGGAGGTGGAGACCATTCGGCGGGAATCATAACCGCACTTTTGATGGACTATGAGCATGTTGATGATTTGGTCACTAAGAATCTGAACTGGTGGTGGATTGTTCCTTTGATTCTGCGGGATTGCTTGCTTGTCATACCTTCGGATATGCCAATGGAGATGCATTATACAAATCTTTGTATGATGCGGATACCTACCCTAAGAAGGAACCATATGAGTTGAGAGATCCCTCAACCGCTCCAAAGGCTAAAGGAGCCAAGCGGTCCAGAAGCCCCAAGCGTAGCTGAACCGCTTCCCAAGAGGACCAAAACCGCTCCGGCATCCAAACCGCCTATTGCGATGATGGAGTGAGTACAAGCAAAGGAACGAAGAAATCCAAGAAGCTTTGAACACGAGAATTTCTCCTTGGTGGATGAAGATGATGAGGAAGAAGAAGAAGATCCAAGTATTCCTAACTTGGTGAAGAAAGCCAAGAAAGCCAAAGATGTTATGGCATTTGGACTTGCTTTGTGGAAGAAGCGGATGAAGTTGTTGGAAGAAGCGGTGCTAGATTGGCCAGGGAGCAGGCACAGAAATATCAGGCCAAGGGCAAAACCACTGAAGCTGGAACCGCCTCACCCCATGAACCGCCTCCATCTCCTCAAACCTCTCCTGTCCAATCTCCAAACCAATCCCCTGCCAACTCTCAATCCAAATCACCATCCAAAGCCAAATCCATAACCCCTTCCCCCAACAAAACCGCACAATCTCAGGGGGAGAAACCCAAGAGAAAGAAAATGGCTGCTAAGAAGAAACCCTTCAAGAAAACCAAGCCTATCCAACCCTCACCCACTCCTTCAAATTCCCCTCCTCAATCACCTCCTCAAAATTCACCTTCCCCTTCCCCCAGAAAATCTCTCTCACCCCTATCTTCTCAATCACCTTACAACTCACCCCAACACTCCCATTCCATAAATTCCCAACACTCTAACCCAACTCCTACCAGATCCCAAGCCTTTCAACAAAGGCGATCTATGCCTCTGCTTTGGACATGCAAAATCCAAATCCATCGAGAGAAGATCCAACCCCAACCAATTCTCCAATTCAAAACCGCTCCCATTCTCCTACACCAAACCGCTCCAAATCAAATACCCCTTCAAAATCCCCAACCCCTCACAACTCACCCATTAGACACCACTCACCTCCTCCAAACATTCCTCCCAATACCCAAACCGCCCCTCAGACTAATCAAACACAACCACCTCCTATATTTCCAACCGCTTCTACCTCAACCGCACCTCCTTCTGACTATTCCCAAATCCTTCAAACCCTTACCCTCATCCAAAGACAACTCCTAATAAACCGGGGTCATGTCATTAAGGCGGCCGCTTCGATGACACCCTAACCGCTTCAAATGCGTCCCTCCAAACCTCTCTCTCAAATCTCTCTGAATCAAACCTTGTTCTTCAAGCCAAGGTAGAATCTCAATCTCTGGAAATGGCAACCCTTAAATCAACATTGCTTGATGCCATTAAGGGGGAGAAACCTACAGCAAACCCCTCATCCTCTTGGCCAGCTCCCGGATGAACAAACCGCATCTCTTATCAAAATCGCCGTTGAAGAAGGATTGGTTAAAGGGTTGAGTGATATTCAAGAGAAAGTCTGCAATGCCATTGATAAAGACCTTGGGAGGGCTGACCTCAAAGCTAGTTGCCAACTTAAACTCCAGGACCATGCAAATGGCACAGTTGTCCAAACCGCCTTGAATTCCCTTAGAGAAGTTGTCCTGGAGCAAATTTACATATTCAAGGTGGACTCAAAGGTAAATGCGGAATGTGTTGGAGATACCTCAATGGCAAAGCTGAATGAGATTCAGGATGAATTTAACAGCCGCCTTGACAACATGAAGGCAGGATTCATTGCCAAGATTGAAGGCGAAATTCTTGACTGAAGAAATCTCTAAATGTCACCATTGATCTTGATCCAATGAAGGAAGCTATCCAAGTTCAAACCGGCTAGCTTTGTGCGGGAGGAGATCCATACCATTTTCAATTCCCTTTATTCATCCCTTCACGTGCAGCTGGATACTATTAGAGACAACCTTGAGGAAAACACCAAAGCGGTTGGTGCCACAAATTCTACCTCTGCTCATTCTGTGAATGCCCTAAAGAAGCTTGAAGCTACTCTCACCAGAACCGCAGAAGAAGTTAGAAGATTAAGGAAAGCGTTTGCACCTGACCAATCCAGAGCTGGGCCAAGTGGAGCTGAGCATGAAGTGAACAAGCCGCCCCAAATGAAACCGCTTTTTCCTTATATTTTTTGTGAATCTTTTTGGTAAGTTTTGGACCGCACTTTCATTGTATTTCCTTTTGTCCAACTTACTTCCTTTTTATTTTTGTAACCTTGTAATTTTCCTTCATTCCTGTACTTGTAATCATCTTAGGAATTAATGGAAATTGCATCATGGTTCCAAAACTTTGTTCAATCAAACCGCTTGTTTGTAGAACAATGAAACCGCTTATGGTCTTAAACCTCATTCAAATATTTTCTAACTTAAAAATCACTATTTTGAATTGATGTTTAAACATTCAGTTTAAACTGCACTTTGAACTTAAAATCATATCTTTTTAAGTGCACTGAATGCATTTCTATACTTTTCAAATTGTAAGTTTTTCAATCCTTCAAAGGTATAGAAATCTATAGCTTAAGCTAGTGTGTGCATTGACTTGGGACATGACTTACCATGTTAATTCTTATGGACATGTTTTTACCAAGTACAATGTTTGCTTTTCTTTGTAGTAGGTAATGGCATCAATCAAATAGGGGGAGATTGTTGGGTATGCTTGTTTTAACCCTCCTATTTTGTATTAGATTTGATTGATACCATAACCTCCTATTTATTTTAAGGACTTTAGGACCCTATGTAATGAAGCTTAGACTTCAATTTTTTAGCTAAGTCCATTTTATAGAATAGGTTAAATTTAGGCTTGAAGGCGCTCAAGAATCATTGGATTTTAGGATTGCGGTTTCAAGGGTTCTGAACCGCCTTTTTCGGAACCGCTTGGCGAGAACCGCCTTTTGCCTTGAGATTCCTCTCATCTGAAACCGCTTGATCAATCAAGTGCAAACCGCACTTTGGAAATCCTCTTACGGTGGAACCGCCTTTTGTCAAACCGCTTGCCCCGAACCGCCCCAATGATTGACTTCTTGAAGTGATCCTTTTATCCCTTGGAATCCACGTCGGCAATATTAAATGTCAACCACCATATCTTGTCACGTGACCCAATGTCGGAGCGAGATCTGCAAAGATCTCATAAAGGTGACAGATGTCCTAACCACCTTGATTGCGGCGAGGTCGATCGGCTTTCTTGCACCAATAGCTCTAAAGGACAAAAGTGGATATCGGTGGACCAATGGGAAAGCATCAAATCTTGTCCTTGAGCAGTTTGTGTCCAACGGCTATATTTGAGATGCTTGGGTATAAATAACCCCAATCTTCACCATTTGAAGATTGCTTGAAAATATTGAGAAATTCTTTGTGATCATCGAAGTTGAAGCTACGCGAAATTCTTAGTCTTTTGAATCTTCATCTTCATACTTCAAGAAATATTCCCCGGCCGAAATCAAGCCTTAACACATTCAAGAATCATTGTGCTCTACATCTCACAGATTTAAAGAGCCTTGATCTTGTTCTCACACACACACCTCTCTTGTTTAAACACATAGTTTATTCATTTGAGATACTGGCTTTGGTTATAGTCTAGGATTTGTTCTTCATAGAAAAGATTTTATTGTACTTTGTAATCTCTCAAATACTCAAAATAAAATCTCTCTTAGAAATCCAAGACTAACCATCTTGGTAGTGGACGTAGATCGTTTATCGATTGAACCACTCCAAATATTGTGTTCTTACTTTCTGCATTTTATTTCTTGTGCTTACTAATTATCTACCTTTCTCTCTGTTTGATCTTATATAGTTATCCTTTATTGTGAAATTGTGTTTGGAGTTAACATAGTCAAACTACACTTTCAGTTTTACAACTGCTCAGAAAATTGCACTAAAACCGCCTTGCAAAACCGCCTTCTCAAAACCGCATTTTATTAAGTATATTCCGCTGTGCATTTTACAACTCTACTTGCAGTTTCTAATACACTGTAAGAGGTTTTGTAAGCTTAGAGGTTTAGGTTTAAATTGAGGGCGAAAACTTTAAAACAGCTATTCACTCCCCCCCTCTAGCTGTATTTTCACCCTTGTTGTCACCTTTGGGACCAACAACCTTTCACGGTCAAATCTCTAACCGCGACCCTTCACGGTCTAGTCTCCGATCTTCGATCTCGACCTTTCACGGTCAAATATCTAATCGCGACCTTCACGGTTCGATCTCTGATCTTCGATCTCGACCTTTCACGGTAAAATCTTCGATCTCGTTCTCTCACGGTCAAATCTCCAATCGAGACCCTCACGGTTCGATCTCCGATCTTCGATCTCATTCTCTCACGGTCAAATCTCTAATCGCGACCCTTCACGGTCCAGTATCCGATCTTCGATCCTTGATCTCGACCTTTCACGGTCAAATCTCCAATCAAGACGCTCACGATCCAATTTTCAATCTTGAAATTTCAAGGTCTAATCTTTTCTGATCAATTAGGATTAGGAGAAAATGTGTTTTAAGTAAAACTTATGCAATACATGCATGTTACTTGAGCCTTCAGTTTAAACACCTACCTCCGAGTCTAAACCTCACCTACTTCCAAGTCTAAATCTCACCTACCTCAGAGTCTAAACCTCACCTACCTCTGAGTCTAAACCTTGCTTACCCCGAGTCTAAACCTTGCCTATCTCTTTTTCGCAGTGAGAAAGAAGTGGGTGAGAATACCGGGTCAGCGGGTTTTCAGTGCGGAAACCTCAGGTTCAGACAGTTCAGTAGAATCATCAGTTTTGTCTACTCAGGGGTTTAGAATGGCAGATATGATAGAAAATAGTGATGGTACGGGAAATCCAATGATTAGAAAGGAAGAGTTAGTCCCGACTTTGGAAAATGCCCATAAGGTTCATGAAGAGCAACAAGCCATGCTCATCGATGCTCTCCACCGCCATGGGGTTCAGGTAACAGTTGAGGCAAATGGTTCTCTAGTCATGGTCAAAGATGAGACTCCAGAAACAGTGATCTCAGTCCCTCCATCCTACAACCAATACCCTCCACCCTACAACCAATACCCTCCATCATATAACCAATACCCTCCATCCTACAGCCAATACCTTCCTCCTTTGACATATGATCCCCCACCAAGGACTACTGCCCTCCAGTTCCTCCCAGTATCTCAGGCCATCAAGGCTCCATCGCCCTCAGCTCCTCAGAGCGGATTGGGCTTCATTACACCTATTTCTCAGTTTCAGCAGTACCTGCCAGTTTATGCTCCAACTTCACATAATTAGTTTAAGCCATGTGGCTATATTCTGAGACCCCTATACCCACCTGAATACGATCATGAGTTTCTAAAAGAAAATCTGGATGCCCCAAGTTTTCCGTTGCCGTCCACCGGACTTAGTGAATTCACCCGTCAGTTTCACCGGTCTACTGCTGTGGTTCCCTCTGCTGGTAAAAGTCTTGTTGCGAGTTCCAGTAACTTGAGTGTTCCCGTTGACCCCCCATATGGCAGTATTGATGGAACAAGTGAAACGAATGCAAGCAAAGCTTGATCTCATGATGAGTACCAGTACTCCCTCGACCCAAGATATCGAACCAGGCAAAGAAGTGATTCTGCCGTGCAAAACCCAAATGCCCGAAGTGAGAGAATCTGATGGGACAACTTGCCCCAAAACTCGCTTGGCCGATGCCAGTTTTAAGCTTGAGAAAAGTTTGAAGACCCAACCAGCCTCAAACATAACCCAATACTATCAGTACCAAGCAGCAATTGCACCCAACTCAGCATCAATTCCTCACAAAGGAAAGAATGCCACAACTTCTTTTAGACAGATCCAACAATGGAACCAACTGAACAATGGGAATCCGAGTCTTGGGAAAAATAGTGCCTCCCGAAAAATCTGCTCCCTTTGTTATGACAATGTGGAGTTGCCTTTAAGCAAGATGCTGGAAGAACCAGTGAAAGAAAAGTTGATAAAGCCACTGGAGAATTGGAAGCCCAAGAACCCTAAAATTCAGTTGGATGAGTCTAAGCATTGTCGTTTCAACTAGTACCACAGACACGACACTGATGATTGCCACTATTTGAGGCATGAGATCCAGAAGCTGGTAGAAGATGGGACGCTTGAATGCCTGCGTGTATCTAACAATCTTTCCCCAAGCAATGCCAATATGAGTGTCATGGAGTGGAAAGCAGGGCCAGTCAACTCAGACCCAACTCCTTTGCCAAAGGCACACATCTGTTAGGACAAGTATCTGAATGTGAATAAAGAAGTCCAAGGGTTGATCGATGAAGGAAAGCTCGAAGTACCACAGGCAGTCCAACCGGGTTGAAGAGTAGCTTGGCTAGGGGCTACCTATCCTTAAACAAAATTAAAAGATAAAACAGTCTCTCAGTCATCAATCTTCATAGGTTCTAGTACTTTCCTCTTTCAATCAAGTCCTCCTCGGACATTGTAGTTAATCTTAAATCTTCTATAAAAGAGTCTTTTTCTTTTCTTGCTAGACTTAAGACATTATTTGCACACCTACATTACATTTAATGAAATGGTTTTATTTTATATGATCACTTGCATTGCTCAACAAATAATCTCTCGAAATAATTCACGTTCTGATTAATCGGTGTGAGAAAGTCAACCAATGCTCTCCCTATACACTTTCCTTACCTCAAAAAGGCCTCCATCAAGCCATACACTTCCCAAATCATGTCCCCACCATCACCTTGACCAAGTCAACGACGGCGGCAACATCAAGGAACAATAGAAGGTCACTCAACATCGAAATGTTGACCCCATGTTGACAACAACCTAGGAGATTGCCATTGCCCTCATGTGCATCGAGAAAGTTCAAATAGGGGCTTGCCTTCGTCCTTAAGTGCTTAAAAAAAAAGAGCCCAGCGGGAGCTTCAAAAAAAAAAAAAAAAAATTAAGCCGAGGACCTAGCATTGCAATCAGAAGCTTGACATATGGGCAAAGTCAAAGCTAAAAGAATGAAAGTTGTCAATAACAATGGAGCGGTCAAAGCAAAGGCAGAAACATTTCATAAGCCCTTAGGCATGTGCAAATTCTTTCTCCCCCAATGAAAGACGAAAATCAGGAAGCAATTGAAGCAGCCGTCCAAAATGACTGGTCAAGGAATCATCTCAAGGCTTGTGTCTCATCATCCAACCTTCTCATCCGAGCCTTCCCACTAAAGGAACCACAAATCCCATTTCCCAAAGCCAAACACAGATCAGTCGAACTACGACGACCTGAGCTCCTCACAATGAGGGGAACGTAGGCAACTAGAAATGGTTCGGTCATAAACACATTCAAATTCCAGAAAACCCGGTCTCATCAATGACCTCCCTATACATAAACCTTTCTTTCACACCCCAGCCAACCTTGATCCGCGACAACGGTTGACTTTTTCCTCATGATTAATCAAAATGTTTATTCATATCGAGATTAGTGGTTGAATAACCCGAACATTAATAAAGGGTTTTAAAAAAATCTTGTGATCATTGTAAATAAAACACGTTTTCAGATGTCTTGACAAGTCTTCTTTTTCTAACATTTTAGGAAAAATAGCGCTAAACACTGATTTTTGTCAGCAGGGGCTTCCATACACTTTTACAAACCTTTCTACGCTTATACTCTCTTAAAAGAGTCAAAACCAAAGCGATTTCTTGTGCCTACGTCGAATAAGGCCATCAAAATAACACAAAATCGGGATCTATTCCCACCTTTCGAAAAAATAAGCCCCTGCATGTATAAATTTCTAAAATTCTTCTCTTTCACATCTTCTTACGGTTGACTGATTGACCAAAGAAAATAAAAAAAGGATAGGTTCTCCTCTTCTGCTACGATTCGCATTAGGGCTGCCTTGAAACTTTTCAAGGTTGGGGCTTCGCCAAGCCATTTCTTTAGACTGGGGCTTCTTTAGTCATTCTTGGGTCCGCATCGGGTTCCTCACTATGTCACAAGATGGATCCAGTCTTGGTCAGATTAATCTCAGGATCACTTTTGCAGTACCAATCAGATTGGGACTTCTGCTAGGTCATAAGATTGGGGCTTCACCAAGCCACTTCTCCAAAATCTAGACTTTGCCTACCCAGTTCATCAAACTGGGGCTTTGCCAAGCAAAGGGAAGTTTTGTTTGTTGGAAGCCTGCCACGAACAAATTCTTTGGTGTCAGGATCGGGGCTTAATCATGACTTTAAGTCCAACATTGGAAGTCGAGTCTACAAGACCCCTTCGCACCAATCAGAACGAGAATCTTTTCTTGAAACTAGGATGGGCTTCATAACGTAATGCTTCAACGGATTGGGGCAACATTAAGTGCATTTTGAGATCAGTCATGGTCAACCAACCAGTTTGTTTCTATAACCAATACATTCGGGCCTTCCCCATGATACTTTGTCAAGTCAGGGGCTTCGCAAGTCATTTGGAGAAGTTTTCGTTCATGGATTCCTGAGATCGCTTCGAACATGACTCTCTCTTTAGATGACCAGTCAGTTTGGTGCTTCGCCATTCTTTTGGATCAGACCATCAATCAAAGCTCTACCAAGTCATCTCTTCAAGCCAGGGCTTTGTCAATGAAAGGATCTTTCCTCGCTTTAATAGAACTTGGGGCTTTGCAGAATTTTTCCCTCAGACTGGGGCTTCGATAAGTCACATCCATCCTCAGAAGAGAGGTTTGGTCACTTTGACATTTGCTTTAGTCTTTGGTTCTAAAAGTCTGTCAGCATCAAGCTTCAAGCGCCAGAGTTTGAGAAAGGGACTTTAATCAAGACCCGAGGTTTAAACTCGATCTCAGCCCAAGAGGGAATTTTGGTCCACACGATACCTTTTGGAAGCATTAGCCAAATCTCAGCAACAGCAGCAGCTCATTCCGCACCCAAGGGATATGACCTCACCTGCTCGAAACCTGTCTCAAACAGTTCCCAAACACATACATCCAAACACATGCATCCAAACACATTCTTTCATAAAACTCCTCTCACATTGCCTTTCCGCAAAAGAGTCAGTCTGTGGCTCATGTGACATGCACAAAGAAAAATAACCTTAATTGATTACCAAATCAAAATAGGAAATACTTTTGCCCAAAATTTTCTCGTTATCTCCAAATGAGATAACGTTTCCTCTGGGAAATCCTCCGTTATCACCAAATGGGATAACGTTTCCTCCGGGAAATCCTTCGTTATCGCCAAACGGGATAACGTTTCCTCGGGAAGTCCTTCCGTTATCGCCAAATGGGATAACATTTCCTCCAGGAAGTCCTTCCGTTATCGCCAAATGGGATAACGTTTCCTCCGGGAAATCCTCCGTTATCGCCAAATGGGATAACGTCTCCTCCGGGAAATCTCCGTTATCGCCAAATGGGATAGCGTCTCCTCCGGGAAATCTCCGTTATCACCAAATGGGATAACGTCTCCTCCAAAAGTTCCCGTTATTGCCAAATGGGATAATGTCTCCTCCTGGAAATCTTCGTTATCGCCAAATGGGATAACGTCTCCTCCGGAAAATTTCCCGTTATCTCCAAATGGAATAACGTTTTTTCCCAAAATCATTGTCCGTAGCCCGGAAGGCTTTAAATTACCCGGTCAGAAAGACCGTATAAATTTCCCAAACCATTGTTCGTAGCCCGGAAGGCTTTAAATTACCCGGTCCGGAAGACCGTATAAATTTTCCAAAATCATTATCCGTACCACGGAAGGCTTTAAATTACCCGATTCGGAAAACCGCATAAATTTTCCAAATCATTATCCGTAGCCCGGAAGGCTTTAAATTATCCGGTCCGAAAGACCGTATAAATTTCCCAAATCGTATAAATTTCTCCCAAAATTCTCTGTTATCTCTGTTAGAATTAAATCAAATAAGGTGACAGCCTCCATTAATTGTCAAATCAAATAAGGTGACAAATTTCCGAATTGTCAAATTCAAGCTTTAGCTACCTCTATCTCTGTTCGAAAGAGAGAGCGAAGTACGCTTTAGTTCTTTCCAACTTTAGTTACCTCTATCTCTGTTCGAAAGAGATAGCGAAGTACGCTTTAGTATTCCAAATTTAGCTACCTCATCTCTGTTCAAAAGAGATAGCGAAGTACGCTTTAGTTTTTCCAACTTTAGCTACCTCTATCTCTGTTCGAAAGAGATAGCGAAGTACGCTTTAGTTTTTCCAACTTTAGCTACCTCTATCTCTGTTCGAAAGAGATAGCGAAGTACGCTTTAGTATTCCAAATTTAGCTACCTCTATCTCTGTTCCAAATAGATAGCAAAGTACGCTTTAGTATTCCGAATTTAACTACCTCTATCTCTGTTCCAAAGAGATAGCGAAATACGCTTTAGTTTTTCCAACTTTAGCTACCTCTATCTCTGTTCGAAAGAGATAGCGAAGTACGCTTTAGTTTTCCAACTTTAGCTACCTCTATCTCTGTTCGAAAGAGATAGAAAAGTACGCTTTAGTTTTTCCAACTTTAGCTACCTCTATCTCTGTTCGAAAGAGATAGCGAAGTACGCTTTAGTTTTTCCAACTTTAGCTACCTCTATCTCTGTTCGAAAGAGATAGCGAAGTATGCTTTAGTATTTCGAATTTAGATACCTCTATCTCTGTTCGAAAGACGTAGCAAAGTACGCTTTAGTTTTTACAACTTTATCTACCTCTATCTCCTTGATAGCGAAGTACGCTTTAGTTTTTCCATTTTTAGCTACCTCTATCTACTCGATAGCGAAGTACGCTTTAGTTTTTTCAACTTTAGCTACCTCTATCTCCTCGATAGCGAAGTACGCTTTAGTTTTCTCCAACTTTAGCCACCTCTATCTCCTCGATAGCGAAGTACGCTTTAGTTTCTCCAACTTTAGCTACCTCTATCTCCTCGATAGCGAAGTACGCTTTAGTTTCTCCAACTTTAGCTACCTCTATCTCCTCGATAGCGAAGTACGCTTTAGTTTCTCCAACTTTAGCTACCTCTATTTCCTCGATAGCGAAGTACGCTTTAGTTTTTTCCAACTTCAGCTACCTCTATCTCCTCGATAGTGAAGTACACTTTAGTTTTTCCAACTTTAGCTACCTCTATCTTCTCGATAGCGAAGTATACTTTAGTTTTTCCAACTTTAGCTACCTCTATCTCCTCGATAGAAAAGTACGCTTTAGTTTTTCCAACTTTAGCTACCTCTATCTCCTCGATAGCGAAGTACGCTTTAGTCTTTCCAACTTTACCTACCTCTATCTCCTCGATAGCGATGTAAGATTTAGTTTCTTAGGGTGACTCCTCCTTTAATCGTCAAAACCTCAAGGATCCTAGACATGTTCTCAACTATCTAGTGAGACTTGAACTATGGCCAAGGCTTTATTCCTCCGGGATACGTAGGTAGCCTTTCATAAAGGTCCATCCATCCGACCGCGGTGGTCACCCCTTTCATTCATCACTCCTCAATGGTGAGATAGCCTTTCATAAAGGTCCAGCTATCTGACCGCAGTGGTCACCCCTTTCATTCATCACTCCTCAGTGGTGAGATAGCCTTTCATAAAGGTCCAGCTATCCGACAGCATTGGTCACTCCCTTCATTTGGCATATCTCCAGTAGGATCAGCCATTTGACCTCCTAGGTCACTTTCTTTCCATCTTCCCAGCAAGAGACCAGTTTCTCTTCGCTATTCCCCAGTGGATTCTGAACTACGATCATGGCTTGATTCCTTCGGGATACGTAGGTAGCCTACTTTAGGTTTAGCCAATTTGTCACATATGACAACCTTTCCCCAGTGGATTGCGAACTATGATTATGGCTTGATTCCTCCAGGATATGTAGGTAGCCTTCCAAAGGTTCAACCACTCGAACTCCTTGGTCACTCAATCCCAATCCGTCTCAGAAGTTCGCTAGATTGGATTCTTTTTATCGACAACCCCACTCGCCCTGCAAGTGCCGTTGCCGAGGGGCTTTTGTAAGTACCCAAATATGGCTCATGCCTTTCGGTTAAGTTTCCCGGCAATTTCCCGAACTTTCCTAAAGTTCAGGGGAAATTCTGGAACTTTTCCAAACTACCAAAAGGGGGAAGGACCTGCTAGGAATTAAAATTCCAAGCAGTCCCTCGCTGGAATGAAGCTTCCAGCTAGACATGGGCAAACCGGAACCGGAACCGGGCGGAACCGGAGAACCGAACCGGAACCGGAACCGGCAGAACCGGAACCGGCGAGAACCGGAACCGGCATGAACCGGAACCGGCCGGTTCCCGGTTCAATCTCGGTTCGTGCTTTTTGAAAACCGTGGAACCGCCGGTTTTGGAACCGGAACCGGAACCGGGGAACCGGAACCGGGGAACCGGCGGTTCGGAACCGTGGAACCGGCGGTTTTTTCAGAAAATTCAAAAAAATTCAAAAATTTGCCCGTTTTTTTTCACCTTTTCAGTCAAATTTGCCCGTTTTTTTTTACTTTTTAGACAATTTTCAGTAATTAAAAATAAATAAAAATAAAACAATCCTTACCTTTCACCTATAAATACAAATTCACCTCCACCATTTTATTTTCACAAAACTCTCTTAACTCTCTCTTAATCTTTACTCTCTCTTAATTCTCTCTTAAGTTCTTAACTCTCAAGTCTCAAGATCAAAGCCTCAAATCACTCACCAACATTCATATTCCATAATCCATAATTCCATCCTCATTTTCCATATTTTCATCCATTTTCATAGTCATCATCACTCATCACTCATCATACACACCAAATCACCAATACACCATCATGTCTTCTTTCCTTAGAAACTTAACAAAAAAACGGGTAGCAAGAGCAAAAACAACCAACCTTCTTCATCTTCTCGACTACCACCACCACCACCACCACCACCAATTCCAAATGATATTCCCTTTTATGATGGGGGAATGGCGGGGAGAAATGAATGGGAAAATTTAGAAGATGAGGAGGAGGTTCAAGTTGGAGACCAACAATTTCCAATACCGCCTTTCATGTCACAAGAACCACAATATGTAGGAACTCCAAGTGCTGAAGAAAGTGATGCACATAACCTACCACCACTTGCACCAAGAGGAAGGGGTCGCGGTCTTCGTGGAGGCGGTCGACAAGGTCAACCGCCTTCTCCTAAAATTCGTGAACCGAAGTCCTCAATTTTTATTCGTCACTTTAGGAAGGAGCTCGGAGTGGACAAACATGGTGAGGAGGTTTGGAAAGTGATATGTAACTATTGTGAAAATGTTTATACTTGGAAGGATGGCAATGGATACGGCACTTATACCAAGCATGTTCGAGTTCATCATCCTACCGAATTTGGCATAGATCCAACTCAAACACAACTCCAAGGAGTTTCGACTTCTTCGATGGGCGCAGTAGGTACGTCTTCTTCTTCCACTACATTTCATTATAGTGAACAAAACCATAGAAGAGGTATGGCAAAATTTGTTTGTGTTAAATGTCTTTCCTTTAGTTTTGCCGATGATGAATTCTATGAAGATTTTGCTAAACTCTCTCTTAACCCCGCTGCAAAAAGAATACCACGTAGAACTCTCACACGTGATATTGCAAAAATAGTCGGGGAATATAAATATGGTTTAATACAAACATTTGCTAATTTATCTCAACAAGTTTCTATTTGTTCGGATATATGGAGTGATAACCGTTGTGAACATTTTTATATGGGAGTAACTTGTCATTGGATCGACAATTCTTGGACCATTCAAAAGAGATTGATTGCATATAGAGATTTTGATGATGAGCATACCGCACACAATATTGCACTTAAACTACAAAGTATTTTACAAGAATATAATTTAGTTACTAAAATTTTTTCAATGTCTTTTGATAATGCTAGCTCTAATCGCAAGTTTACCGGAACTAATTGGTATTTGTAAACCGGTCTTAGGTGGAAAATTTTTTCATATTAGATGTTTTTGTCATATTTTAAATTTATGTGTGCAAGATGGTCTATACGCTTTACAAGATTCAATTATTCCTATTAAACGAGGTATACAGTTTATTATGAGAAAAAGTTCCAATCAAAGAAAATGGAGAGACTATTGCAAGGCAAATGATATCCGTCCCAAAAAATTTTCAATGGATGTTACAACTAGGTGGAATTCTACCTATAAACTTTTAGCGGATTCTTTTCTTTATAAGGAACAAATTTGCTTGTTTTTGTCTTCCGTTGGTTACAAATACCCCCTATTTCCTCATCAATGGAATGCTTGTGGAAGCATGATCAAATTGTTGAAAAATTTCAAGGATGCCACTGTCATGTTATCCGGTACGTATTATCCTACTTCTAACTTAGTTGTTGATCATAGTACTATTATTTCGGATACATTTTGTGAATTTAAAGATGATCCCATAATTGGTCCAGCCATTGTTAGCATGAAGGAAAAATGGTTGAAATATTTTGAGACAATTCCAAGTATTTTTTTTAATTGCAAAAATTTTAGATCCAAGGGTTAGAATGGATGGTTTGGAACAACTTCTTACATATTACTATCAAAATTTGTTTGATGCAAATGATCCCCGTTTTCCAAATATTGATCAAATATTGTCCGATGCGAAAAATGAATTTTTAAATGTTTTTAAAGAGTACAACTCAATTTATGGTGGTGCTAGTACAAGTGAGGCTCCTCCTCGTCAAACTAAGCGAAACGGACAACTCTTTTTGACTTCTTTTATGGAAATAGAAAGCGCTCTAGAGGAAGCGGTTCTAATGCGGAATTTGAAAAATATTTGAACACGGAATTTGAATATGATGATGAGGTTGAATTTTGCATTTTACATTGGTGGGCCAAGAGGGCGAGTTCTTATCCTATTGTTTCTAGGATAGCAAGAGAAATATTTGCTTCTCCCGCATCAACGGTTTCGGTTGAGCACGCTTTTAGCATTGGTGGAAATATTGCGGATCCGCAACGTGCAAATTTAACTGTTGAAAATTTAGAAAATCAAAATTTGTTGAATGATTGGGTCAAAGCGGAGAAAAGAGATCAAGAGCCAAAGTTTTCCTCATCCGATGAAGATTTCTTTGATTCAACATCGGGAAGTGACGAGAACAATGACACAATCCCAATGGCCCAAATGTAAGTTGATGTAATTTATATAGCTTAATTTGTATAATTTAATTTGTTGCTTTGTTTTATTTTATATATTAGTTTTTTTTTGTTTAGATTAGATTGTTATAATTTAGATAAATATTGTAAAATACTAAGAACGAGGTTAAGGCTCCTTATGTCCTCCCTTACTTATAAAAGGGCAAGGTTGGTTGTCCCCCTCATTGTAACATTTTAACAATTATTAATAAAATTTAAGGGTACCGTCCCTTTTTCTTTTATAAAATATGTTAAAATAATTTGTTTATTATTCATCTTCATCCAAATTTGTTAGAATCTTAACAGTTTTGATGGCTTAAAAGAGAAGAAAAGGAAAAGGAAGTGACCAAAGTGCACTGACCAAACTTTGGGGTTGCTGGAATTTGGCATGGGCGGTCGCCCACATCTCTATTGGGCGGTCGCCCATGTGTGCAGAGAGTTAAACATTGCTTGAATTTGGATATGGGCGGTCGCCCACCTCTCTATTGGGCGGTCGCCCATGTGTGCAGAGAGTTAAACATTGCTTGAATTTGGATATGGGCGGTCGCCCACCTCTCATGGGCGGTCGCCCACTTGGACAGTTTTCAAAAAAAACAAAAAAAACAAGGCCAAAAAAGGAACCGGGAAACCGTGGAACCGGAACCGGAACCGGCATCAAGGAACCGGAACCGGGAACCGGATTTAGGCGGTTCCGTCCCGGTTCCTCCCTACCCCGGAACCGGAACCGGCGGTTCGGAACCGGAACCGGAACCGGGAACCGGATGCCCATGTCTACTTCCAGCTGCCACCTTGCATGAATCTAGAAAAAGGCTGAGTCATCGACGGAAAGCGCCAGACGACTTCTTTTGCCAGAGGTTAATGCCGCACGGCTTCATTAGGAAACACAAATCAGCCTATAAATAGAGGCCTCCTCTACCCATTTTAACAAGAACAATAGAGCACTGTTACTCTGCCAAACTAGAAACTCAAATTTCCAAAAACCAAAACTCCCAAAAAACCACCTCCATCCTCCATAAAATCCATCCAAAGCTCTTCCTACATTAGGAAAAACCCCAAGGGAGATAGAGAAAACCACCATTGGTAATCTCTCCTTCCTTTTCTCCTTGAAATACCTATATTATATTGTTATATTGTTCTTGCCATTTGCTTTGCCTTTTCTTGTCATTAAATTTGATATATTGCTATAAAGATCCTATCTTTATCATGTAGATATCATTTCCCCCTATTTCCCCCAACACAAATGATTCATGGGGAATCCCTTTCCAAGGATGAACAAGAGTCCACACGTGGCTTGTTCTAGGGAGGATTCATCACACGATGATGTGAAATGGTCCCATTTTATTAAATAAAAATGCAATCTTTACTATCATAATGTATTCCCCCTCCCCTGACCTTGCTTCCAAGGATTGTCCACCTCATAAGGTTCTTAAAGGACATAGGAAAGCCTCAAAGGTCTTCCCTTTATATTCATAGCTTTAGTTCTCATAGTGTTCATTACACTTATTTTCATAAAAATGCAATCTTTACTTTCCAAAGTCATCCCCCATGTCCCTTTTGATTGGATCACTCTCCAAGGATTGTCTAGTGACCTTCTTAAGGCACGAAAGACATAGGACGAGTATAAAGATCCAATCTTTATACCCCTCCCCCTAGTCCCTTTGGTACTTGAAGCATCCCGTGGTGTGGATCGGTGTAAAGACATCATCTTTACATCGTTTCTGCCACTAAAATGCCATAGTCGAAGTCCCTTTAGAAGCGGATGAATCTTGGCCCCTACATCTCCGATCATCACTTGAGACGAGCATAAATGTCCCTACTAAGTTCAAATCGTCTCAAGATGTAGGATTGATGGGCAAGGACTCTTCCTTTCTAAAGAGTCTCATTCTTGGACTATAAAAGGTGTCCCTCTCTCCCGATCACATAAAAACCAAGTCTCGAAGAACGTTGGTTTAAGACACACCAAGGATCTTAAGCCTAATATGGTTGATTATTCCAATGGGAGGGTAAAAAGGTCACTTAATGATGATCATAAGTCCAAGATGAGCACGGGATCAAAATCCTGAACACATCAAATCCAAGGAATCCCGAGCGATAACCAACTCAAATGGTTTATACGTCCGGAAGATAACTTGGCGCATTCCCTCCCCTTTTTCAAAATCACATCTCACACACGAACACACAAAACAAGCACAAAAATCGGATCTAGGAAAACTTGCCTTTGGCAAGGCTCCTTGGGTGAACGCCAAACGTTCTTCCCAAGGAGTAACTTAACCTCCAGACCCTATTCCTTTTTTTCAAAGTTTTGAGGAAATCAAAATGGCATGGCGACTCCGTTTTTCAATAAACCGGTGTCTTCAAACTGAGGTGAAGCGGTGACCCTATAAAAACATGATTCACATTCGCGATTGGGCCCACATTCACAACCTGCTAGGACCCTACGGGACTTCGTAAATCCAAGTACCCCGGGAACTAGATCCCCCATAGTTGTGCAAAATGCCAACGCGGCCAAATTTGAGATTAAGTCACAACTTTTACATATGGTTATAAACAACCAATACAGCGGCACTGCTTTCGAAGATCCTCACCTCCATATCCAAACATTCTTGGAGTACTGTGACACAACTCGCATATAGAATGTCACACCAGAAGCAATAAGGATGCACCTTTTCCATTTCTCTCTTAAGGATAAGGCCAAGCAATGGTTGAACTCGGTCCCTTAAAACTCTTTAACAACATGGGACCAAGTTCAGGAAGCATTCCTTAGGCGTTTCTTCCCACCGAACAAGACCGCCCAGATTCGTACAAAGATCACCAACTTTTGTCAAACGAGAAGTGAGATATTGTACGATGCATGGGAGCATTTCAAAGAGCTTCTCAAAATGTTCCCCCACCACGGGCTCGAAAAGTGGTTGATAGTTCATACCTTATACAACGATCTCATATTCAAAACGAGAGAGAACATTGATGCCGCTGCAGGAGGAGCATTGATGAACAAAGGAGTAGATGAGGCATACGAACTCATTGAGAACATAGCATTGAACCACTATCAGTGGTCAAATGAGAGGGAGCAACAACAAAGCACGCCAGGTAAGTATAATGTTGATGCAATTACTCTTCTCTGACTAAGGTTGACATGATCTTAAAGAATTTTGAGAATCTTAATGTCAATCCCATGGCTAATGTCAATATTTTGTGTGAAATATGTGGGTCCAAATCACATAGTACGGATAGTTGTGATTTGCTTGACACAACTTCTAGTGATCAAGTGAACTTTGTAAATTCTTTCGGACAGAAGGGGGGAATGTATTTAAATACATATAATCCCGAGTGGAGGAGTCATCCCAACTTCTCCTACAAGAATAACAATGTTCTAAATCCATAACCATCTACACAACCCCGAGATTCACATCTAAGAATTTCAATAATAATTTGAATTCCTTTCCCCTAAATCAAAATTGGATCTTTTGATGGATTTTGTAGTTGAAAACAAGAATGCCCAAGAAAAGCTCAATAATGAGTTTAGGGAATGTTTTAAACTATTAAATGTTAGGTTTGATAACCTAGCAGCGCATAACAAGATGCTAGAAAATCAGCAGGCTCAACAGGCCATCCCAACGAGTAGACCACAATGGAGTCTTCCCGGTCAACCTCAAAGGCCGAACGAGCATGTTAGTATGGTGAACACTAGGAATGAAAATGAATTGCTTAACATATGCCCTAGTGAAGATGATTTTAGTCCAATCTCACCGATGATTGAGACTAATTCGGGGACGAAATCCCCTATAGAAGAAAACAAAGATTATACCGAACTTCTAGAGAACTTGGATGCCATTAATGTTAACATTTCATTATCTGAAAATATTGAAGAAATGCCTTTTTGTGTTAGACCTTTAAAGCAATTGCTTTTAAAAAAAAGAGGCTAGTGAAATATGAGAATGTTATGTTAGTGGAGGAAGTTAGTGAAGTTTTACAAAACAAGCCTCCTCCAAAATTAAAAGATCCGGGTACTTTTTTGATTCCTTGTTGTGTTGGCAGAATTAACATAGATAACGCTATGCTTGATTTAGGAGCTAGTGTCAGTTTGATGCCATTATCGGTAAGCGAGAAACATGGTGTGGGGAAACTCAAACCCACCACCATGTCTCTCCAATTGGCGGATCGTTCCATACAATACCCCATCGGTATAATGGAAAATATGCCATGTCGAGTAGGGAATTTGATCATCCCTATCGACTTTGTGATCCTTGATATGGACGAAGACCAGCAAATTCCGGTCATATTAGGAAGGCCATTCCTTGCCACCCCAGGGGCAATCATTGATGTAAAGAATGGAACCTTCTCCCTAAATGTCGGGAAGGAAAATGTTGAGTTTGATATGAAAAGAACAGACCTTGAGGATCCTTATCTAGAGACCTACACCCCAAGCGAAGAGTATGAAAAGGGTGAGGGATCGCAATCTAAGGAAAAGATGGAAGAGCATCCCATGAGTGATAAACCTTTAGATTGTGATAGTGATTATGATGTGATAAAAATTTCTGCATGTCTCGATACTAACAATACAGCAAAGGGATCAAATAGAACAAAGGTGCCAAGTAAGAAAGGCACTTCGAAATTTTGAAAGTTCAAGGACTATAGGCAACTTGCTCTACTAAGAAAAAGATTGGGATGGAAAGCATGTGTGCCACAAAAAATGTTAATCACTCTGAAACGAATGCATTGGCGAGTTGTCAAAGACGTTAGACCGCTAAGATATCACGCATCATCTATTACCGGAAAGGGGTCGAGCTAATGACCTAAAACAAGCATCATCGGGATGGTAACCGATGGATTATTTTTGTTGTTTATTTTTTTTATTTACTATTATTATCATTATTATTTTCTAACTTTGTTTTGTAGGATTTTACTATATAAAAAAATAAAAAAATAAAAATGGTGAATAGTTGCAGAGCGGCCGTGCTCTATTTCTTGGAGCGGCCGTGCAGTTAAGAACGGGTTAAACCGAGTTGGCTCAGTAGAAGGGAGCTGCCGTGCAACTTCATAGTGCACGGCCGTGCATGTCGTCTGGAAAGTTGCACCGCTTCAGTCAACAGATGTAATCTTTCACTCTTCCCCAAATTCGTTTCATCTTCTTCACCTTCTCTCTAAACCTCCGTCCTATCCACATTAAATACCCTCCATATCCACCCTATAATCAGTCATTAAAACCTCAATCCTCCATAATTTCAACATCCAAACACTCTCCCATCCCCAATTCTCCTTCAAAACACCTTTCCAAAACCAAAATCCGAAAAAACCATTACCTTCAACCCATTTCAAAAATTTCCAAGGATTGAAGTTCAAGAAGGGAACTTTTTGGTAACTTGAGGCTGTACATCAAAGATTTCAAGGTTTTTGGACATCAAAATTTCCAGGTAACTTGCTTTCTCTCCTACTATGTTCTTCAATAGCTGGGTTTTAAATATTACTTCTACAAGTTTGCCATGGAAGGAAGAAAGGGAAAGGGTATAGTAAGGCTACTGAGAGAATTTCAAAGAGGTCTTGAAAGGAATCAGCCCCAACTCCTAATCTGTGTACCTTCTTCCCCAGAGATCAAAAGGAAAGTGTTAGAGAATGGCCATAAGTCCCGATTTGCTATTCATCCTGGAAGCACGAAGATGTATCAGGATTTGAAGAGAGGGTATTGGTGGAATGGTATGAAGAAGGAGATTGCAGAATTCATATCAAAGTGCTTGACTTGCCAACAGATCAAAGCTGAACATCAGAGGCCCGCGAGATTACTTCAACCACTGGTTATTCCAGAGTGGAAGTGGGAAGGCATTTCTATGGATTTTGTGACTGGATTTCCTCCTACTTCGAGGAAGATGGATGCTAAATGGGTGATTGTGGATAGACTAACCAAATCAGCTCACTTTCTACCAGTTTCAACCAAGTATTCATTGGAGAGATTGGCCCAGTTGTACATTCGCGAGATTGTGAGACTTCATGGAGTACATGTCAACATTGTTTCTGATAGGGATCCGAGATTCACCTCGCGGTTTTGGAGGGCTTTGCATGAAGCCTTGGGGTCCAAGTTGAGTTTTAGCACAACATTTCATCCTCAGACCGATGGACAGACTGAGAGGACCATTCAGATTCTTGAGGACATGCTACGGGCTTGTGTGATGGACTTTCATTCATCTTGGGAAGACCATTTTCCTTTAGTGGAATTTGCCTATAATAACAGCTACCAGTCCAATATTGAGATGGCACCATATGAGGCACTGTATGGAAGGAAATGTAGGTCTCCAATGTGTTGGGACGAGGTTGGTGAAGCTAGACTTTGGGGTCCAGACTTGGTTAGAGACTCAACTGAGAAGATCAAAGTGATCCGTGATAGATTGAAGATAGCCCAGAGTTGCCAGAAAAGCTACACTGACAACAGAAGAAGGGAGTTATCATTTTAGGTTGGTGATCTTGTATTTTTGAAGATTTCACCAAGAACAGGAATTAAAAGGTTTGGCAACAGAGGGAAGTTGGCTCCTAGATTTTTTGGTCCATTCGAGGTTTTAGAGAAGGTGGGTGAGTTAGCCTATCGATTGGCTCTACCTCCATCTCTTTCTTCTCTCCATGATGTGTTTCATGTCTCTATGTTGAGGAAGTACTGTTATGATTCCTCTCATGTACTGAGTTCTCCTCCCGAGGATGTCCAGGCGGATATGACCTATGTGGAGGTACCAGTGAGGATTCTGGATTGGCAGGTCCAGGAATTGCGTACCAAGAGTATTCCCGTGGTGAAAATTTTGTGGAAGAATCACACCATTAAGGAAGCTACTTGGAAATTGGAATCTGAGATGAGAGAGAAGTATCCTTATTTATTTGATCATTCAGGTAAGTGAAGTTCGAATTTGGGATGAATTTTATTTAAGGGGGAGTGAGTGTCATGACCCTAAACCTAGGCACCATTTTGGTTACACGTGGAGCACGTGGGGGTGGGGTGCATTGCATCTCATGTTGGACATTATTTGCTATTTGGATTGATTACATGTTTATTTTGAAATTTGGCTAATTTTCGTGATTTTAGATGTTATTAAATTAATTTTAAATATATAACGTCTAAATGGAACAAATGAGAATTAATGTAGTAAGTTATAATACTTGAAATTTTAAATGAGAAATTATAAAAAGTAGTAAGGAACTTAGGTGTAAATATAAAGTTAAGGTGGTTGATTGTAGGAGCTTAGAACTTGGAGGAGCTAAAGCATAAAAGTGTTATATAAATCTTAACTTCCCCAGAATCTTCCCTCATTCTCTCTCGGTTTCTTTTTCTCTCTCTCTACGTACCCAGAAATACATCAACCTAGGGTTACCTTCATAAAATCGTAACAAATCAACCATCAATTCGTTTCTGGTTTTGATTTCATATTATCGATAGGGGAGTCGAGTGGAACGTTTATAGCCGATCAAAGATTCTTTTTATTTCGACATATTTTGGTAAGTTATTATGATTTCTTTCAATGATTGTTCATTTCATGTTTAATGTTGATATTATTAACATGTAAATGGTTTTTGATAATTTTGGATAAATGATTTGGTTTTTGGAATGAAGGAGAAGTTGGTTTGGATGAAGGGTATGGTGTTCTTGGCATGAGAGGTTTGAGGGGGAAGTGGTAGAGTGATTATGTGATGTTATATGGCCTTGGGGTAACATGTATAGGTAACTTAGAGTGAGTATATTAAGATTGAACTAGCTGGGAATGAGTTAAATGGTCATTTCTTGCTTAGTCTGATGAAGTTCAGCCTTGTACAAAATTTCTGGGCAAGGGCATGAGTCGTGCCCTGAGGCACGAGTCGTGCCTTGCTGTTGTGCCCAGTCGTGCCTTATAGGGGACGACTGAATCTGAGTGGGGTTAAAGGGGGGCATGAGTCGTGCCCTGCCCTGCTGCCTCTAAACCATTTTCCAAGCTGTGAAACCCTAGTCTACCTAATATAGTTTTAACCCCTCTTTAACTATGATTCTAGTACAACATTAGTACTTGACAATGGAGTCTTAAATGACCCAAAATGATAAGGGAAAGGGATTTAAATATTGTCCTGAAAATGGTTGAAAGTCAATTGTGAAACTTTAACCAAAGTTGTCAAAACTTGGTAAATTAATATGGAACCTTTATAGAAGGTGTTTAATATTATGACATGGATATGTAGGGCTTACTTGATATACATTGTGCTCATATGTGATTGCATATTCATGGTTGGATGTGCACAGAGTGTTTAAATACATGTTGCACTGCTTCATTGGTTTGAACAGGAGTATTAATACCCTGTTGTTGGATTGTTGTTATTCAATAGTGTTTAAATATATGTTGCACTATTGTGATTGGTTTAACATGAGTAGTAGTACCATGTTATGTATTGATATCCCAAAGTGTGGAGTTATTTTCAAGTATCTATTATGTGCTTGACTGTGTCGGTATCAGCTGATATGTAGGGGTATAATGGGATACAATCAATTATGGATTTGTTCTATAAGTGATTGAATTACATTATACCTGATTCTTTGATAGCTTCTGTATCGTGTCAAGAGACTTACAGTTAGCTAGTTTCTTGTGGTTGATAGCTTCTGTATCATGCCACAGGCCTTACAGTTAGCTAGTTTCTTATGATTACATGTGAATATGCCTAAGGCAGTTCACAAATGAGGGGAGTTGCTACCCCTGATGTTGTACGACTTATTGGTCAGACGGAAAAGGTAAATTGAGGTAACGTAATGTGTTTACCGCTTTACCAAGGTGATTATGTGTAGCCTGTTTATGTGTTGCATATTATATGGCATATTGTTGCATCCATAATAGCTTGTTGAGATTTATTCTCACCCCTTCTCCCTTTATTGTTTTAGATCCCGCTGAGACAGGAGGACCGGACCGGTGAGGCCGGAAAGGAGTTTGGACATCTTTTTGGGTTGTCAGGGTATGCTATGGTTTGGGAGTTGGGGGTCGTGGTTGATGTTATTCTTTTTGGGAAAAGTTGTATATAAACTTTTATAAACATGTATTCAGTATGTTGTGTTGTAATTAAACCTGGGATTGATTTTATTTCATAGTTGGCTTGTGTAAGCCTTTACAGTTGTAGAGTTTGTAACTAAAACAGGTTATGATTTTGAAACTTGGTTTATATACTACCTCCTGGTGAGGAGGTTATGTTGGTTTGAAAAAGGGTTGATATGCTTTTCAAGTTAATATAAAGAAAAGTTTTTAAAAAGAGGTATTTTGGGGACCTTCCAGCTTGGGACACGAGTTTATAGGTCCCGGGTCTGGGAGGCCCTCACAGTCCCTGCTCTAAAAACTTTGGATATTTATGCAAATGTAAGGAAGTTTCATCTTGGATATGGTTGTGCCGGTTTTCTCGATTTGCATGAGAAAACCTATGAAAGGATTACTTTGGAGTTTCTTTTTACTATGAGGAAGGAGTTTTCAATAGAAATTTGTGGCCAAACGGGGGAGCCTTTTCAATTGATTAATCATCATTTTCGACTTTTTGGTGAGGAGTGTCATCTCACTTCTTTTGTTATCAACAGAATTCTTGGGTGGCTATCTTATACCAATTATGAGGCCGATCCTCCCCTTGAGTTTAGGGAGAATGCCTTTTGGGAGCAGATTAATTACAAGATTTAGGCCAATACCCACAACAATGCCTATCTATCTCGTATGTGTGTGTGTGCAGTATTACAATGCACTCTCTAGTGTGTGTAATATGTGTTTACCACCCTAAAATACAACCAAGACAAAGGCCAATAACTGCCGGGAACCGCCGTGACACTTGGCAGCCTTCTAGGGTGAAATTGCTTGAAAACTGCCCACGCTAACTGCCCACTACTGTCCATGTTTTGAGCCAAGTCTGCCTATCTTTAATTGCCACCATATGACAATGCTAACTGCCATTAAGACAGCCCTAATCGCCATGTCCTAAGCCCACAATTATTAGCCAACTTGCAGCCTTGCCCAGCCAAGGCAATGTAATAGTCTTTCGTTCCCGCAGCCCACAGTAACCGCCAAATCGCCTTGCTGCCCATGCCCATAACTCATGCTGTAGCGCCGAGGCATCTGCCTGCCCCATTTCTCGGCCAAGACATGCCTGCTCATGCCTATGGCCGCAGCCCAACAAACTAATGGCTTACAAAATCTCCCCCGCTGGGAGAATCCAATGTCCTCATCGGTAAGCTGTCCCAATACCGTTTAATCTGTTCTTCAAACTTCCACAAAGTAACATCCCGTTCCCACATAGCATATACTTCTCCTTCCCCTTTCCATTGCACCAAATAATCAGTCCTGCGGTTCTTTTTACTTGCCCCCATAGTTTAATGATCAAGCACTTTCTCTATCACCTTGTCAAACTGTTTGGAGACCGTAGTCGGAGCCCGCTTCAATTGCTGTTTTTCCCGCAATAGACTCTCGTGAAAAGGCTTCAGAAAACTAACATGGAACTTAGGATGCATCTTCATCCTTTCGGGTAAGTTCAACCTGTATGCCACTGCCCCAACCCGTTTCAACACTTCAAATGGCCCCTCATACCTTGGAACCAGCCCTCTAAGCCGCTGCTTAGCATTGATATTTTTCCAAATTTGCGGTGTCTACTTCAGCAACACCTTATCCCCAACCTGAAACTCTAAAGTCCAATGTTTTTATCAGCATACTTCCTCATGCGATGCTGTGCTTTGTTCAAGCTTTTCGTGGCTTCATCGAAAACCTCCTGCCTTTCCATGACATACCGATAAGCCACGGGGCAGTCATCCCCCATACGCACAATCGCCACCTCATTCGGAGTCCGAGGCTGACTCCCATGACAATCTCAAATGGACTTTTCCCTATTGCCGAAGACCTATGCAAGTTGTAGCAAAACTGAGCCGCATCCATCAACTCTAACAAGTTTCGCTGACTCGCAGTAACATAGTACCTCAAATACTCCTCAAGCAGAGCATTTAGGAGCTCGGTCTGGCCATCCATTTGCGGATGGTTGGCTGTACTGAATTTCAATTCTGAACCCAACATCCCAAACAGTGTTGTCCAAAACCTGCCCGTAAACCTGGAGTCTAGATCACTAATCATGTCTTTCGGAAACCCAAAATGCTTCACAACATTTTTAAAGAAAAGTCTCACAACCACATCTGCGGGACAAGCATGTGGCCCTGCAATGAACACCCCATACTTCGAAAATCTATCAACAACAACAAAAACTGAGCCCATACCATCAACCTTCGGAAAGCCAAAAATAAAGTCTATAGAAACTGACTGCCAGGGCTTGTTTGGAATAGGCAACGACTGTAACAATCCAGCTTCCTTCCTCCTTTCTGTTTTATCAAGTTGGCAAACTAAGCAAGTCTTTACATAAGCTTCGACATCATCCAACATCTCTGGCCATGTATAAGTGTTGGTGTAATGCCCTAGGCTTTAGTTATGTTTAACTTAAACCGTTATGTATCATCTTTACCGTTTATTATCGAGAAAGTTTATTTGGTTCATTATATGTTTACATGTTTATTATAGTGATCTGCATCCCTAGTTGTTATGAACAACTAGTATACGTTGGTAATGGATAATCATGGAGATGATTATATGCATGGGGATGCACATTACACTTATGGGTACTTTCTAGAGAACAAGTACTGGACATACCCGCTTATGAGATTTATGACATGGTCTGTTGTCATGATTAAATCTCATGATAGTCGTGTCATTGGAATCCTTTGTACCTGAGATTATCATCGTCTTCCACATGATGAACGTTATGTTTAATATAGTCTAACACTATCTTTAATCGGATAGCAATAAGGGCTATGTTAGCACAATTGGATTCTTGTAGGGAAGAATGATAAGTCAAGACGGGATTTGTCCCTCTCTGTTTGAGAGAGATGTTTGCTTGGGCCCCTCGATGAATAGTGTTGATGAAATGTATGGCCATACTCAAGAGATTTGATAGAGATCAAATGCACTTGGATTATCAACATATTCAAAATTGAGAAAGCATTGAACAATATGAGTTGACGTGGATCATGACCCATGTTTAATTGGACATCGTGGACAAAGGGATTGTGACATTGACCTATCAAGGAATCAAGATTTGAAGTCACTTATGTCTTGTGAGGTTGATGTTTTAGCTCACTACCAACATAAAATATAATTCATAAAGGGTCACACACAAAAGAACGGATTGAAAATGGCTAAAAGGGTGAATTCTGGGGTCAAGGGACGACTCATCCCCTGTAGGATGACTCGTGCCCTGAGGGGACTACTCGTCCCCAATGGGCCCAACTATTCCCCATCAAAGGGACGAATGAATCAGGTTGCTGGATTTAGGGGACGACTCGTCCCCTACGGGACGGCTCGTCCTAGCGGCGCTGGAAACCCTCTTTTGCTTGGAAAATCGACTCTTTTCCCTAAGTGTTAGGGATTTATAACTGTAGCGTTGTGAGAAAATTTCATCTTTTCATCTTTTTGAGTCGCCACCTATATTATTTGATTGGAAACATAGGAAAACCATTTTGAAAGAGATTTGGGTTCGGGGCTTAGGTTATGAAATGGGTAGGTTTAGAAGGCATCCATTTCACCCAATCCGGAGATCGGTCTTGCTAAAGAAAAGAGAGGTTTTCAATCTTTTTAATAAAATAATTAAAGAAGAACAAGTAAACCCTAATCAATTTCTTGATTAGGAATGTCGGATTGTATGCTTCGAGATCGCCTTCATTGACTGAAGGGACTCTAGGCTAATCCTTTTGATGGGATTACACTACTCTAAAATCAATAGAGAGGTTTAGAAGAGAAACGAAAGTTTAAAGGATGATTACCTTTTGAGAAGAGATTCGGACAGAGTTTCGACTCAAGTTTAGAGTTGAAACTTGATACGGACAGAGCTTCGCCTCGATCCTTGATTTGGATCTTGATGCGGACGGAGCTTCGCCTTGTTCCCTTGATTCGGGCTTCGATGTTCGTCAATCAACGTGGTTGAAGGACGAATTTAGGAGTTGTTTGTGAGTGATTTGAAGGAGTCTTTCGTGGAAAGAAACCAACAAATTGTGTGTGTTGTGTGTGTTCTTGATCAAGGATCGAAATTGTCGACCCCGAAACACCGAAAGTCATCCGGTATTTATAGGAGGTTGGAGAGGTGAAGGTGGAGAGGTAAAATCCCCTAGGAAAGTTCCGAACTCGGTTCGATTGGATACTGAATTGATAAGGTTTTATCCAAAAGAGAGTTTGAAACGGAGAAGGAGAGTGATTTACGCATATCCTGTCGAGGGGATATCTCGCGCGAGATATGATATCTCGTGCGAGATAACTAGTCTACGATGACTATTTTGTCCTCTCCGGTTGTTACGTTAGTCGGTTAGGTCCAAAACTAACGAGGTTAGTTAGAAACTTAACGAAACATGACGAAGCGATATGCTTTCATCAAAACATAAAAGAGAGATGAAGAGTAGTGTAATCATGTAATTATGGGTTCAGAATAGGGTGTCTCTGAGCCCCTCGGCGACGGAGTCTTATGAAAGAAGAAGTGTCGTCGATAGAAAAGACATCATTCTGAACACTGGGATGGTCGTGCCGCACGGCTGCCTACGTATCTCTATCGGAGAATCAGACCAAAACGTAGTTCGACTCCAAAACACGAAAAGGCTGCTTTAGGTATTTTGAAAATCATTTGAAAATCACGGTGATTTTTTTTGAAAAGGAAAATCCATACTGAGGAATCAAATCATGACCCAATTCTGAAAATACCTGTTTGTTGATGAAGTGAGGTGACGATCCTGGCGATTCGGGACCGAGCTTTTTGTTGAGTAGTACTCGACATACTACTTGTAGATGCTTGACACACCTACTTGGTGACGATCCTGGCGATTCAAGACCGAGCTTTTTTGTTAAGTAGTACTCGACATACTACTTGTAGATGCTTGACACACCTACTTGGTGACGATCCTGGCGATTCAAGACCGAGATTTTGTTGAGTAGTACTCGATATACTACTTGTAGATGCTTGACACACCTACTTGATGACGATCCACCTGTAAGGGCGCTGAATCGGGCTTTTGTTGGTGAGTACTTGACATACTTACCCTAGATGCTTGACACATCTATTTGATGACGATCCACCTGTAAGGGCGCTGAATCGGGCTTTTGTTGGTGAGTACTTGACATACTTACCCTAGATGCTTGACGCAATGGATGCTTGACGCAATGGTTGCTTGACGCAATGGTTGCTTGACGCAATGGTTGCTTGACGCAATGGATGCTTGACGCTTTGGTTTGCTTGACGCGATCAATTGGATGCATTGATAGATGGAAAGGTAGGCGAAATCCAAACACTCAACATGTTTGATCTAATTCTTGAAAGTAGGCACTTGACGTGCTTTACGCATTTTAATTCCCTTAAGAGGGTTAGTGAAATCATTTGCATAACAACATACATTCACTTAAGCATTTGTTTGTTCAAGACGATCAATGTGCACTCGACTCCAAGAATCAGCGGGGAGAATGAGTTTTATTATGTGAGAATTGAAAATTGTTCGTGATTTAGATTTTGGTCTAGGAGGCCAACTCGTGAGGTCCATCTAAAGATCGAATGAGACAGTCGTCTAATAGGATTCCGTTGAGATGACCCAAGTTCAACACTAAGGATACCTTAGAATTCTTAGTTGTCGGAGGACTTTTCATCGCCAAGCCCCAAGTTTCTCATGTGATGATCATTGACTGACCAAGGTCTATACCACTCCAATGGCTTTTGTTATGTAGAACTTATGCTGCCGAATCCAAAGCACGTATTTTGGCTTCTCTTGACACTAAGCCCCAAGACTTCTTGTATGATGCAGATGACTTCGCGAACAGGCTTGTGAGGCTGCATGAATTGAAGAAGGATCCCCTCCTTTTTCCCTTTGATTTTTTTTTTGTGACGCACCCTGGTTTTTGCCTAGACCGCCCTTTCGGGTTTTCAATCTAGCGGGCATCTCTTTTGCGTCTTTTGTTTTTGTGCTCTAACTTTTGCCTAGGCCGCTCTTTACGAGTTTTCAACCTAGCGAGCCATTTTTTTTTTTGAAAAGCATGTTTACTCGAAGAGAACTCAGTTGGAAGAATCTCATTGAGGAGAAAGATCTCAAGTTTAGTTGAGGAGAGACGGACTCTATTTTTTGGAAGGTCATCCAAGCATTGAATCTTTTGGGAGAGTATAATCTCTAATGATGAGAGTGAGAGGCAAAAAGGAGGAAACTCCTAATGCAGATTTGATTACTCTTGAGAGTTTGAGTAGGGATTGACTGGGGGAGGAAAGGTTAGGAAGCCCCAGTTTTGTCGCTTGGATTTCAAGAGTGTGTATGAGAATGGCTAAGAAGAAGCCCCTAGACTCAACAAAGAATGTTATATGGCTCAAAGGTCTAGAAAAGTTGTTCTACTTTTAATGGACCTTGCATCATCTAGAAATTTCTTAACGAGTTTGAAAGGAAAGACAATCATTAGCATGAATTAAGGCTAAACATTTCTCTTTATGGATTGATGTTGAAAGTCTTCTTCATTTGCGTTGCCATTCGGGCTTCATTGTAAGAGGATGTTGAGGGATCCTCTTTTCTTCATTGATATCACTTGACTCTTCTTCTTTGCGGGAGAGTCCTTCTTGCCTTTGTTGAAATTTCATCCTTATTGTGGGGCGATGAAGGCTTGAGAGTTTTTCTTTTACGTTTGTTGTTTTTTTTTTTTTGATGCTCTAATTTTTGCCTAGGAGGAATTGAGGAGTTTCGACCTAGCGAGCTTTTTATTTATTTTGTACTCTCAAAGCCTTGAATTGAGTAGCCCCACTCTTCTTGGGATAAATGTTGATAGCAGCGCCTTTGGCTTCCTTCGTTTGTTGATCTTCGACTTTCAACAGGAGTAATGTTTAGCCTTAAGCCTTCTAATGATAGTTTTCATTTCAAACTTGTTTAGAAGTTTCTAATTTTCGTGATGATTTAAGGAATGAGGGTCCACTATTCAACATGGATCAAATGATACTCATAAAGAAGAACAACTCTTGGGAAAGTGTTTAGGATAAAGAGATAACTTTTATTGATAAGGAAATTCGAAACAGACTCGATAGTTTACTTGACACAAACTAGAGAGGATAGAGATGTACTAGAAAGACAGAACGACTCTTCGAGAACATACTAGGAAATTGACCTAATCTATATTTCTTTCTTTTCTTTTCTTTTTTATTTTTTTATTTTTTATTATTTTTTTTTTCAAAGGAAAAAGGGAGAGGACAATCGGAGCCCCAAGGTGGTGATGCTTCAGTTGATCTTGCCGGCTTCATACAAGTCTTGGATGGCATCCCTCAAATTGTAGCAATTGTTGGTGTCATGACCACTAAACTGATGGTACTCGCAAAATTTGTCGTGGTCCCAATCTTCTCTCATTTTCTTAGGATGATAGTCTTCCATTGGCTTCAGTTTTCCTTGGCCTACTAGATCATCGAACATTTCCTTAAGAGTAGCCCCACCAAAATCATGATAGGTACGACCGGTGCTCCCCTTTGTTGGACAATTCTCCTTTTCTGAATTCTTTCTAAGAAGGATAAATTCATCAACTCTAAGGCCCGATTTATGGAGTTCGAGGAAACTAGGGAAGTAATTGCCGGCAAGCTTCTCTTGGTATTCTTCGCGGAGGCATTGAATTAGGATATGAATTTGTTCGTCTAGGCTTGGCCTATCAACGATTTCAGTCAGTTTGATCCTCCATCTTTTGACGAAGTCTGCGAATGATTCATTTGAGAGTTGCTTGGTTTGCTCAAGGTCTCTCCTAGTAGTGCGGTAGGTAGTGTTGTCCTCAAATTGTTCTTGTAAGGCACGACTGGCGAGTGGCCAATCAAGCCTTGTGGAGAGTGGAAGAGTCATGTACCAATCTCTAGCGGCACCGTCAAGGGTTTGAGGGAAGCATTGAACTAGCAAGTTGTCATCGACACCCATAGGTAGCATGGCCCAAGAGTAGGTTTCCAAATGAGCTTTAGGGCAAGTAGAACCATTGAATTTTGCAATGTCGGGCGTCTTGTACTTTCTAGGAAGCTTTGACATGGATTGACGAAGGGTGTCATAGTCAATAGAGAGTGAGGCTCCCTTGCTCACATCGAGGGATGCAAGTTTCTTTTCTAGCATTGCCATGGTGAGGGGTTCGTCCTTGATTTCCCTCTTTCTTTCTTTCTTGGAAGCATAACTCTCATTGTCGGAGGAGGAAGATGATGAGCTAGACTCATACACCTTTTTCTTGTGCTTGCGGTGCCTTTTAGCTTTCTTAGTGTATGATACTTCGTCATCGGAAGAGGACTCATTCTCTTTCTTCTTTGAGCTTAATTCGGCCAATTTTAGTTTTATGGCTTGGAGTTCGTCAACCATGGCTTTCATTTCCCCGGCTTGGATTCTTCTTTCAAGTTCTAATCGGGCCTCCATTTCATCGGCTTGGGCTTGTAGAATTTCTTCATATCGAATCCTTTGATCCTCAATTTCCTTTTTGAGTGCTTCGGAATTCATCGTGTCGAAAAGAAATTGAGATGCTACCGTTGAAGAGGTAAGGGAGCTTGACGACCTTAGAGATGAACTCGAGATATCCCAACGAAACGACTTTTGGAATATTAGCCCCAAACGATCCTAGATGGAAAAAAGGATGATGGTTAAAATTACCTCACGAGTGATTTTTTTTGAAGTTTTTATTTTTATTAGAGACGGAGTTTTGACTCAAGGAGGGAGCGCACATCGATCATCAATTACAAACACAGATTCTGCAAATAAAATCTCGCGCGAGACGAGGTAATCTCGCACGAGATAACCATCCGGAAAGATGGATTTTTCCTCATTTTATTTCCTAGATTTATGGTCCGACGGACGAAGATCCGTTTTCTATCTAGCATCCTAGGTAAATCTTACAGGTATACGTAATCCAAACCAAACCTAGGGACTCGGTAATTAACCATTCTTTGTAAAATAAAGCCACGTAAAATTGACCGGAAGGATTTTTTTTTTCTTTAAAGGGACTTCCGAAAGGGTCATTCCGAAGGGACGTTTCCGAAGGGACTTTTTCTTTTTCCGAAGGGACTATTCCGAATCCTTTCTCGATTGTCAACTTTACATTAACTTTATTTTGGTCAAAGACAAGAAAGATTAACAAGTCAAAACCGACCGGTCACGGAGTGTTCTTAGAAAGACAATCTACATGATATGTGGCGATGCAGGGCTGGAAGGCTAGGCTCCCCGCGATATGACAATCTAGGTGGATTGAATACGCAGAGTGGGATGATCCAACTTCGGAGAGACCGGCGACTAGGTGGTTACCGTCATCCTTCCTTAGTGTGGGTCCCGGGTTTATCAAGGGTATGTAGTGCAATGACAGATATAATATGAGTGCGCGTGTGTGAGAGTCAATCTAGGTGATAGAGTAAAATAAAGATTTTTTTTTGAAAATTAAAAGAAAAAGCAGATAGTGGCCGCACCAAGTGGTTGCCTACGTTTCTCCCAAATTAGGAAGACTCAGGCCGTCGTAGTTCCACATAAAGAGAGATAAAGAGAGATAAATAATTCAATTTACAACTCCCGAATCCCCAATGGACCGGACTTTAATTAAATAAAACCCAATCGCACGCAGTTCATAAATAATAATCAATTATTTAAATGAAATAAAGATTCGAGTTCTACACCTTAAGGGAGGCCTTAAGATGTGGGAACTCTGCAGATAATGAATTCTGGGATCCCCCTTGCGTGTTCGACCCTCGTTTTGGACCACGGGATGAACAGGAGAAACCAGAAAACAACCAGATTGCCGAAGCCATATCTCGCGCGAGATATGATATCTCGCCGCGAGACATGCTTCATCTGAGAGCAAAAAATCCGAATTTACTAAATTTTTGAAAACCTCTCTTTTAATTTTGATGCAAGTTTAAGCCTCTTAATTTTAAGTCCCCAGCAGAGTCGCCACTGTAGCGTTGTGAGAAAATTTCATCTTTTCATCTTTTTGAGTCGCCACCTATATTATTTGATTGGAAACATAGGAAAACCATTTTGAAAGAGATTTGGGTTCGGGGCTTAGGTTATGAAATGGGTAGGTTTAGAAGGCATCCATTTCACCCAATCCGGAGATCGGTCTTGCTAAAGAAAAGAGAGGTTTTCAATCTTTTTAATAAAATAATTAAAGAAGAACAAGTAAACCCTAATCAATTTCTTGATTAGGAATGTCGGATTGTATGCTTCGAGATCGCCTTCATTGACTGAAGGGACTCTAGGCTAATCCTTTTGATGGGATTACACTACTCTAAAATCAATAGAGAGGTTGAGAAGAGAAATGAAAGTTTAAAGGATGATTACCTTTTGAGAAGAGATTCGGACAGAGTTTCGACTCAAGTTTAGAGTTGAAACTTGATACGGACAGAGCTTCGCCTCGATCCTTGATTTGGATCTTGATGCGAACGGAGCTTCGCCTTGTTCCCTTGATTCGGGCTTCGATGTTCGTCAATCAACGTGGTTGAAGGATGAATTTAGGAGTTGTTTGTGAGTGATTTGAAGGAGTCTTTCGTGGAAAGAAACCAACAAATTGTGTGTGTTGTGTGTGTTCTTGATCAAGGATCAGAATTGTCGACCCCTGAAACACTGAAAGTCATCCAGTATTTATAGGAGGTTGGAGAGGTGAAGGTGGAGAGGTAAAATCCCCTAGGAAGGTTCCAGAACTCAGTTCTGATTGGATACCCGAATTGATAAGGTTTTATCCAAAAAGAGAGTTTGAAACGGAGAAGGAGAGTGATTTCTGCATATCCTGTCGAGGGGATATCTCGCGCGAGATATGATATCTCTTGTGAGATAACTAGTCTGATGACTATTTTGTCCTCTCCAGTTGTTCTGTTAGTCAGTTAGGTCCAAAACTAACGAGGTTAGTTAGAAACTTAACGAAACATGACGAAACTGATATGCTTTCATCAAAACATAAAAGAGAGATGAAGAGTAGTGTAATAATGTAATTATGGGTTCAGAATGGGGTGTCTACAATAACAAGTATAAATAGAACCCTTTTGTCCCAGCAAAAAGTGACAAAAATTAGAATTTTTGAAACACTAATTGGTTGATTTTGATTACGAATCAATGATCAAATTCCAAAGATTCATTCTACCAAACAACCATTGATTATTGAAAGGTGTTTCAATAATCGGGGATCATTTAGCAATCCAACAAGAAGTGTTCTTGGTCCGTTCGTGTGTGGATTACCGATAGAGGGTGATTACTTTATCACCAAACGCTTGAAGCCTTTCAATCGTTGATTCATCACCAAGTAAGAATAAGGAGAAGATCAAAACCTTCATCAATGGTTTTGAGATTCGTTTTGAGATTCGCTTTGAAGATCCGTTTTCGAACAAACCTAATCGCATTCAAGGTATGTAATTCTATTTCATGGCTTTTACCTCTTCATGCTAGACGGATTCAAGGGATAGGGTTTTGTTGTTATTTCTAAGTCTTACGCTGCATTTGTAACCCCAAAATCCAACAGTGGTATCAGAGCCCTATCTTGTCATGATTAGGATTGAAATTGGCATGCTAGATTTAATTTGATTAATTGCTATCTGTTTTGGTAGAAAAAACAATAGTACAAAATCTTAACTTTGACAAGTGTGTGAATTTAAATACTAAGGAGGGGACTGTGGAATTCGACTAAATGGAACAAAGAGATAAAAAGAGATAATTACACGGTGATTTGTTAACAAGGAAAACCTTGGAGGTGATAACCTCTTTGGAAAAAACCCCGGAAGTTAGGTCTCCAACCTTAAAAGTTTCACTATAATAATTGAGTTACAACTGTGGAAGATGATGGAGAGGATTACAAGAGAGATGTGCGTAGAGTGTGTGAGTATGAGAGTGTGTTTTTCCGTCTCCATCTCCCCTTAAATAAAAGAAAGTATGAACGGGTCAAAGTTGTTCCTACAATCTCGGGATTCAAGTTTATCTTCTCAACGTCCGTGAGACCAAGTCTTCTTCGTCGTTGAAGATGTGTTGAACATGGTTGGAAATATCCCGCGTTCTTCTCCCTTATTTACTGGAAAATAATAATAAAGATATTAATAAAAATCAAATAAGTAAATATTAAACAATACTTACTACGGAATAACATCTTGACATGCAGGAGCAACCGAAGATGTCACCATGCTGAAAAATACCCACAACAATTTGTCCCCAAAAACATTTGGCTATCTTGGCAACTGAAGAGGCAAATGTTTTTCTCCCAATAAATGCTCAACTGCCAGCTTGCATGATGGGACGGGTATTGTGAAACGTGGAGAAAATGGACGGTTGGGGAGTAATGCTTAGGAAAAAGTGGTTTTTTGGAAATAGAGTTCTTTTTTAATTTAAATAACCGCTTGGAAGGCTTAATAAGCTTCTCAAACCTTCCTTTTCATCCCTGCTTGCTACGGCGCTGTTCTTCTTCAAAGTAAAAATTTCTCCGTTTCTTATTTTCATCCATTGTTTACTTCTCTCTTTTGTCTGTCAACCATGGGTCGAACTAGGTGGAGTTCGTCCAAAACTAAGAGTGCCCCATCCCCACAAGGTCCCACAGAGATTAGTCTTACTGATTTTGTCGGTGAAAATCTCCTTGCGAAACCGGATGAGGAGACTTGTTTGTTTAGTGATACCCAAATAGAATCACTAAAACAACAATGTTACTTCCCAAAAGGTGCGATTTTTCACCCTTTTTCTGTAAATCTTAGGTCTGACTTTGTTTCCGCCAAATGGATCTGCTTTCATGAGTATCCCTTTCTTCTAGGGTTTAGTTACCCCTTCCCATCGTTGGTTTCTGAGTTCTTTCAAAAGACCCAACTTGCCTATACTCAATTGATGCCCATGGCTTGGAGAGTTTTTGCTTTTATTATCAAAGTGAACAGGGAGAATGGGTTAAACCTAGGGCTTCATGAGATAGCCTATTCGTACGATCTCCAACCTTTCGGTTTAAAAAGATATCTTTTTAAGAAAAGGTTAGGTAGGAACTCCCTAATGAGCACCACATCTTCTAGTGATAGGGGATGGAAAAATAAGTTTTTCTTTGTTGATAGGGCATCCATTGGAGAAGGGAATGAGATATCAAGCAAGTAGAACAAGGGAGGTACTTGAATTCCTAACTTTGTGTCTTTTTGTTCTTGAAACAAACTGAAATCGTAATTGTTCTTACCTCTTTTCGTATATTGGTAGGGAGAACTACTTCCACCGGCTGAGGACACCTTGGCCAAAATTGACGAATTTTTCAAGCTTCCTTTGGACAAGAGATCTTCTAGGGGACTACTGGAATCACCTTTGGTTGTTTCGGAAGATCAAAAAGCGTCAACTTCCATCATTATGTCTACAGGTAAGCATGTTGTCTTTTTACTATAGTTTATCAATCTGACGCACTACACTTCCTGACAATATTCATATGTCAATGCAGTCTCCAAACCAGTCGTTTCAGGATCGAATTTTGATCTTGATGACATTGAAGCCATGTTTGATGAGTCCGCTCTTAAGATTGATATGAAACCTCCGCCTGTTCCTAAGAAGATCCCTGTTTTAGATGAGAGCGCGGGTATTGGCTCCAGGGTGAGAAAGAGAAAGGCTATTCAAGAGGAGGTGATCGATGTTAGAGATACTTTTGAAGGAATGCCAGTGGGAGAATTCAAAAAGAAATGTATGAGTTTTGCAGCAGGGGTAAGATGATACTAACTGGGTTTTAACTATTTCAAAAGTTTTTTATAACACCTTTTGATGTCAAGCTATTATTTTACAGACTGTAGGGTATTTGGAAGATCTGGTAAAAGAAATGGAGATGCTGAAGAAGAAGTCTAAAGCTGATATTGCCTTGCTTAAGAAGGAGAAGATAATGTTAGATAGCAAGGTGAAAGGGCATGAAAAGACCTTGGAGCAACAAGTTAAGTCATTGGAAGAGCAGGAGCAGACGGTGAAGGACTTATTGAACAACTTGGCAAAAAGTGAGGAAGATCACCTTAAGGAGATTGCAGAAGTGAAAGGTTCTTGCAAATTGGCTGCTGCTAAAACCGTTTCCCAGTGTAAGATCAAGATGATGAAGGAATTCCAGGAAGGAAAGGCTCAGAGCTGGGATATCAATAAAGAATATGCCTACTTCTCCAAGCTGACAGGTGAGCCAATAGATGAGGGTGAGGTGTCATCAAGCCCATATGAACCGACGGCAAAGGAAGCAGCAGCGGTTGGAGAAGTTACTCCCAAAGCAACACCTGAGGCAGATGCCATTTGAAAAAGTAAGTTTGTTCTTGGTTTTTTGTTGGTTTAACTGGGGTGGAATCCCAAAGACAATTTTAGTTTTGTTTGGTTATGTAATAGGTCCATAAGGACCGAAGACAATTTCTTTTATGTGTTGGGTTGGTCCAACACTTTTGCATTTTAACTTTTAGCAGTTTGGATGTTCTTATGGTAACTTTAGTTTAATTATGGTTTAGTAATTTTCAAGCATGTCAAGGCTTGTTTCCTTTTGGATGAAATTTTTCTTTGGATGGTCATTTGCTATGTTCGTAAGGTGACATGATAGTATGTCAAAGCGGTAGATACTTAAGATGACACGTACATGTCATAACCATAAGAATAAAACATGAGATCAATCATTTAACTGAGTGGGAATGGGTAAGCTATATGAGTTTACCCATATAGGCCCACCCCACTCCTCAATTAAAGAGATAACTTGCGCTCCAGGCGAAGGTGTGGTAACCTGACATCTTAAGAAAGAGGTAATTAACTCTTTAAACCTTAGAAGGGATTGTGTACCTTTACTTGGGAAGAGATGGCCAGTCTCTGACGGAGGAGAATTCGTTGTCCTTCTGACTTTGCGTACCTTTGACATGTCCCCATTTCTGCATGTCAATACCTCATAAGACAGAGACATGTTAAAAATGGACGTCAACTAAGTTGGCGCCCCTCCACAAGTTGTGTTAGTGACATCTTGATTTGCAGTGAAGTAAGAAAAAAGTACATAGGGAAATGAAAGATTACAAATAAATAAAGGATTGTCCATACCTGGGATGAGATGATTTTAAGGGGTATTGTTTAGATGTAATACCTTTTAAGGTGAATGGCGTTCCAACTTCGTGGTATTATTTGGCCATCCAAGGTTGACAGACGATATGCTCCTTTGCCGGCTAGTGCATCTATTAGGTAGGGTCCTTCCCATTTTGGGGCGAGCTTGCCTGCATTGGGTTCCTTTGTATTTTGGAATGCCTTTCATAGGACTAAATCTCCCACTTGAAATCTTCGAACTCTTACATTTTTATTGTAAGATTTGGCTACTCTTTGTTGATATGCCGCCATCCGAATTTTGGCCATGTCCCTTAGTTCGTCTACGGTATCCAAATCGTATGCCAAGAAGTCTTTATTGTGTTCAGATGTCAACAAACTGTATCTGGCCGTAGGTACAAGTACTTCTGCTGGAATAACTGATTCTGTCCCAAATACAAGTGAATAGGGAGTCTGTCCAGTAGCATTCTTAGACGTCGTCCTGTCAGCCCATAAAACCATTGGCAACTCTTCTACCCATCTTCCTTTCTTTTGGTCCAGTCTCTTTTTTAAGTTGCTTATGATAATCTTGTTGCTGGACTCTGCTTGTCCATTTGCTTGAGGGTGAACAGGTGAAGATGTCACCATCTTAACTCCCCAACTATTCAAGAAATTCTGGGTTTTCCTACTAATAAACTGGGAGCCATTATCACAAATAATTTCTGAAGGTATCCCAAATCGGCTGAATATATTTCTTTTAATGAAAGAGATAACTTCTTTGTCACGAACTTGTACGTAGGCCTCAACTTCTACCCATTTAGAAAAATAGTCCGTCATGGCTAGTAGAAATATTCTTCCTCCTGGTGCCCTAGGTAATTTTCCTACGATGTCCATTCCCCAAACCATAAACGGCCATGGCAACAAGATAGGATGCAGTAGTTCAGCTGGCTGATGTAGGATGTCACCATGTCGTTGACAGGAGTCACATTTCTTTGCATAGTCTGCTGCGTCTCTTCTCATTGTGGGCCAAAAATAGCCCATCCTAAGAGCCTTGGTATGCAGACTTCTGCCCTCAGTATGATTTCCACACTGTCCTTCATGCAGCTCCTTGAGAACCTGATGGGCTCGGTCTGCTTCTAGACATCTTAAGTAGTGACCTGCAACAGATTTTCTAAACAAAAGGTTATCAATAAGTAAATACTTAGATACTCTTACCCTGAAGGCTCTAGCATTTTTCTCCTCAGCTGGGATCGTATCATCTAAGAGATACTTGATAATAGGAGCTGTCCAAGAAGTTGCTGCTGGAGGGGAAGGTATGTCGACATCTAGAACGAACAGCTCAAGAAGATCAATTGCTGGGATGTCGACATGCACAATAGGGATACTTGTCTGTGAAATGCTTTTGAAGGTTGAACCTAAGTTTTCCAGAGCATCTGCTTGAGAATTTTCCTCTCGGATCATGTTGGCTTTGAGTAAGCGCTCTACCTCTTCCTTGATGATCTTGTTTCTTGTTTCTGCAAATTTTCTGCGTTTCTGGTGCACTGGTTTAAAACTAGGATCGATGTTAAGTTTGTGAGTGATGACATCTTTCCTGATGCCGGTCATGTCATCATGTCTCCAAGCAAAACTCTTTACTCTGCTTTTTAATAGGTCCACAAGCTTTTCTTCTATATCTGATGGGATGTCACTGCCAATAAGTACCTTGATGTCCGGGTTGGAAGTGTCTAGCAATACTTCTTTCACATCATTCTCCCTAGCTTCCAGGACTTCACGTACTTTCCTCTGTAATTGCTATGCTTGTTTTGGAGATGTCGACGCCTTCATTGAAGTTTTATAACATTCCTTGGCCACCTGCTGATCACTGTATATTTTGGCGACACCCCAAGGTATTGGGAACTTCACACACTGATGGTAAGTGGAGGGTACAACCTTCATCCCATGAATCCATGGTCTTCCAAGGATGACATTGTAGGATGTTGCACAATCAATTACACAGAACCGCTCCATGGTGTTGAGGCCCTTTGAGTATATTGGAAGCTTTATTTCCCTCACCGTTTCTTTGACTTCACCACTGAAGCCTACCAATACTGAGGATTTCTTGATGATCTCCGATTTTGGGATGTTCATTTCCTTGAGGGTGCTCAACATAATGAGATTGACAGAGCTACCCCCATCAACCAGGATACGCCGGATTGTACAATTGGCGATCTTCAAGGAAATAACTAGGCCATCATGATGGGGTTCCAGCAAGTTATCTCGATCACTCTCATCAAAGGTGATTGGATCCTGGAAGGGTGTCGACATTCTAGGTTGTCTTTCTGGCCTCTCCTCTTTTGACTCCTTAGCATGTCATTTTGCGGCAGAATAGGATGTGCCACATATTTCTGAACCTCCACTAATGAAATTGATCACCTTTGTTGATGCTGGGGGAGAAACTGGTCTCTCGACTTCATGAGGAGCTTCCGCACTTTCAGCCTTCTTCTTTCTGGATCCCAACAACTCCTTAAGATGTCCCTTTGAGAGCAAGTAACTGATCTCCTTTCTTAGGGCAATGCAATCTTCAGTAACATGCCCAAAGTCTTCATGGTAAGCGCACCATTTTGATTTGTCACGCCATCCCGTGGTCTTATCCGTCTTCTTTGGCCATCTGGCTTTGTCCCCTAGGTTGCCCATTGCACAGAGTACACCTGAAATGTCAACAGAAAAACAATAATCAGAAATGTTAGGCACATTATCACTATCTTCATCCTCACCGTCTATTGAATTAATTTTGCTAGTATCAATTCTTGGGTAAGGATTGGAACGGTTGTTCCTGCGATGGGATGATTCAGTCTTCCTGTCAGGGTGGTCATATGTCGACAACTTGGACGAGGACTTTGATCTTCGCAACTCATCTTCCTCCAATCTTATGAATCTCAGTGCCCTGCTCCTGACTTCATCCAACCGCTTACAAGGAGTCATCACCAAATCTTGATAATACTGTGAATCTTTCTTCAGTCCCATTTTGAATGCTTCTGTGGCTGTTGACATGTCAAGATTAGGAATTTCTAGCACTTCCTTATTGAACCGGTGAACATAATCTTTCAGAGTTTCATTAGGCTGTTGGGTCACATTGTAGAGGTCACTTGTCAGCTTCTCAAATTGTCGACTGCACGAGAATTGGTTATAGAACATGTTGATAAGCTGGGCGTATGAACCAATTGAGCCTAGGGGCTGCCTGATCAGCCATTTAAGAGCTGGTCCAACCAAGGTCGATCCAAATCCTCTGCATAAGCAAGCCTCTCGGAATTGAAGCAGAATATGGATTATGTCCATCTTTTCTTGATAGTGAGCAACATGCTCCTCTGGGTCTGTGGTAATGTCATACAACTTCATAGATGGAACATTGAAACGCTTCGGGATGTCGACATTTGCAATTGCTGGGATAAACCGTGATTGATTGTAGCAGTTCTGAGTCACTGGTTGGATTGGAGGAGTTATGCCAGGCACGTTCATTATCAGCTCCCTGAGATCCTGCATCTGTTTGGCTAGTGGGTTTCCTGCAAAAGGGTCAGCCATAGGAATACGATTGAAATTATTATTATTTAAAAGATTATTCAGCAAACCAGAGTTATCCGTGGTAGTTGTGACAGTGGTGTTGTCAATGAATGGAATGAACGGGGTGAATCCTGCTGAAGGTGGCATAATTAGGGTGTCCCCGGGTAAGGATGTCAGCTGAGGAGTTTGAGGTGGACTATTCATTGGGATAAATTCATTCTGGAGCGTAGATCCTTCGGTGTTGTCGAAGTTGAGGTTCCTTGCACGCAATGGTGAGACATTTTCAAGCCGCAAAGCGATGAGCTGTTGATCCCTCTGCATCTTGATCATGGAATTGGCCAACACCTTGGAATTGCTATCTTGTTGATCCAACCTCTGATTCAACTTGGTTAGGATAGTCCGGATGTCAGCATCTACATTGGAAGAAGTCGCTTCCTTTTGTGGAGTCTTTGTAGGTTGAGCTTGCTGAGGTCCGGTCTGAGGAGGTGGCGGCAACAAGCTGGTTCTACCTCCTGATGTTGGAGTGACGGCGGGACCCTTGTCAGCGGCGGACACATTGGGAGGTGCAGACATAATGAATTCGCTTAGGAAATGATCCAAATAACCGATAAACCACGTGGCCCCTCGGTGGGCACCAAATTGTTTTGGTAGAAAAAACAATAGTACATAATCTTAACTTTGACAAGTGTGTGGATTTAAATACTAAGGAGGGGACTGTGGAATTCGACTAAATGGAACAAAGAGATAAAAATAGATAATTACACGTTGATTTGTTAACGAGGAAAACCTTGGAGGTGATAACCTCTTTGGAAAAAACCCTGGGAGTTAGGTCTCCAACCTTAAAAGTTTCACTATAATAATTGAGTTACAACTGTGGAAGATGATGGAGAGGATTACAAGAGACATGTGCGTAGAGTGTGTGAGCACGAGAGTGTGTTTTTCCGTCTCCACCTCCCCTTAAATAAAAGAAAGTATGAACGGGTCAAAGTTGTTCCTACAATCTCGGGATTCAAGTTTATCTTCTCAACGTCCGTGAGACCAAGTCTTCTTCGTCGTTGAAGATGTGTTGAACATGGTTGGAAATATCCCGCGTTCTTCTCCCTTATTTACTGGAAAATAATAATAAAGATATTAATAAAAATCAAATAAGTAAATATTAAACAATACTTACTACGGAATAACATCTTGACATGCAGGAGCATCCGAAGATGTCACCATGCTGAAAAATACCCACAACACTATCCATGCTATATGAAATAGATCTATGATTTTATGTGTGTTGTTTTGAGAAAACAAGTATATATGATATGCCATGATCATGATTAATAATTGGTTAATGTGATTAGTCTTTTACATGGGTAATGATTTCTTTAATTTGATTAAACAAAAGATTAGTAAATTTTCAAATTGAAACAAATTGTTTGTTTAGGATTTGATGTTCATTTTAATATGATTAACATGATTGTTTGAATCCGCATATTTTGAGAATGGAATAATTATGTAATTAATAATTGTTATTTATTACATGATTATTAGTATGATCCTAAAGTAGGATTTTATGTGAAAAATCCCATGTTCATGATGATGTACACATAAGTTTCATATACAACCATGCGACGTTTGTTAAGTGTAAAACCTGCTCTTCAAGAGGTTGACAAGATCTTCCTCGATCTCTGCTGGAACATCTTGACCAATTAGCACCTTGAGATCTGGGTTTGAGGGGTCTAAGAATATCTATTTCACGTCATGCTCCTTCGCCTCCAGAATCTCACAGGCCTTTCTCTGTAATTGCTATGCCATCTTGGGAGATGTCGACGCCTTCATGGATGTCATATAGCATTCTTTAGCTGACTGCTGATCACTGTAAACCTTAACAACTCCCCAGGGTGTCGGCATCTTCACACATTGATGATAGGTGGATGGCACTTCTTTCATTCCATGGATCCAGGGTCTTCCCAAGATTACATTGTAACATGTAGCACTATGAATCACGCAAAATCTCTCCATGGAGTTGATACCTTCAACATAAACTGGAAGTGTGATCTCTCCCACTGTGATTTTGGTTTCTCCACTGAAACCTATGAGAACTGAGGTTCTCTTCACGATGCTTTCTTCAGGGATATTTATTTCTTTCAAGGCATCTAGCATAATGAGATTTATCGAACTGCCTCCATCTACTAGGATATGTCTAACTTTACAATTGGCAATCTGGAGTGCAATGACCAAGGCATCATGGTGAGGATCCATAACATTGTCCCTGTCGCTTTCTTTGAAGGGGATGACATCTTGGGATGTGAGCTGCGACATCTTTGAAAGTCTCTCGAGCTTCTCATCCTTAGCTTGCTTGGCAAATCTTTTAGCTGCAGAATAATAAGTACCACAAATATCAGAACCACCACTAATAACATTAACTACCTTTGTTACCGGTGGAGGAGATGGCGGTCTAGTCACAACGAGCTCTTTGCTCTCCGTCTTGTTCTTACGGTTGCCAAGGAGTTCTTTAAGATGTCCCTTAGATAAAAGGTAACTAATCTCATTCCTCAAGGTGATGCAATCTTTGGTAAGATGTCAAAAATCCTCATGGTAGGCACACCACTTGGATTTATCATTCCAACCGGACGGCTTGTCTCCCTTTCGAGGCCACCTTGCCTTATCTCCAAGATTGCTCATTGCACACAGGATACCTGAAACATCAACAGAGAAACAATAATCAGAAATTTTAGGGGATTCAAAATCATCATCGTCTCCATCATCTTCCACACAATTGATTTTTTTATGGTCATTTCTGTGGTAAGGTCTGGATCTGCTCTGCCTTTGGTGAGACGACTCTATCTTTCTGTCAGGATGGTCATATGATGACGCCTTGTCAGGATGCTTGGACTGCTGCACCTTGTCCTTTTCTAGCCTGATGAACCTTAATGCTCGGTTTCGAATATCTTCCATCTTCTTGCATGGATTCATCACCAAATCTTCATAGTAAGGGGAATCTTTCTTCAAACCCATTTTGAAGGCTTCTGCAGCAGTCGCCATGTCCAGGTTGGGGATCTCCAGGACTTCTTTATTAAATCTGTTAACATAGTCCTTCAAGGCTTCGGCGGGCTGCTGGGTGATGCAGTAAAGATCACTGGTGAGCTTCTCGAACTGTCAGCTATAAGAGAATTGATTGTTGAACATGTTGACTAGCTGAGCAAATGACCCAATGGAACCAGGAGGTTGACGAATCAGCCACTTCAATGCTGGTCCCACCAACGTCGAACCGAACCCTCGACACTACGAAACTGGAGTGGGATGCGAACGATCTCCATTTTTTCTTGGTAATGGGCGACATGCTCCTCAGGATCCGAGCTTCCATCATACAACTTCATGGCTGGAATGCTAAATCCTTTAGGGATGTCGACATGCGCAATTGCTGGAGTAAAGCGAAACTGATTGTAACATGTTGGGGAGAACTGTTGGATAGGCGGGGTGATGCCTGGCACATTCATGATCATGTCCCTTAACTCCTGAAGCTGGTTCGCAATGTAAGTACCTGCAAAAGGGTTAGTAGTACGAGCAGTATTATCTAAAGCAGCACTAGTATTGAAATTAGCAAAAGGATTTGCATTATCTGCAGATGACGTCATGATGGTGCTATTATTGAAGACGGGTCCTTCTAGAAAAGTCATCCTGAGGCACTGGTTGCTAAGGGTGTTGACATCGCCACAGAAGTCATCAACAAAGGAGAAGACGTCAGGGTTGGTGATGACGACATCCTTACAGATGAAGCCATTGGAAGGAATTCATTGAAGGTATGAGAGCTGTCCCCAATGTTGAAGTCGAGGACTCTAGGACAGATAGGGGAGACAGCATCCATTCTTTTGGAGAGCAACTCTTGTTCCTTTTGTACCTTTATCAAGCTTTCGGCTATCAAGGAGGTGCTATTCTGCTGGCAATCCAGCTGATTCTTCATCTGAATGAGCATACTCTTGACCTCGGGATCAGGAGATGGAGACATCTGCTTCTTGCCAGAATTTAAAGGCGGAGGAGGAGGCAATGAATCTTGGCCTCCGGTTGCTAGCCTGCTACTGGTTTGGGGATTCATGCTGCTAGGGATAGCATTGGTTTTGCTGGCAACGGAAGTCATAGGTTGGGTAGACATGGTGGAAATGTAAGGATTTTAAACCGATTAAAAAACCAATGGCCCCTCGGTGGGCGCCAAATTGTTTTGGTGAAAAAACAATGGATCAAATCTAAGATCAAAATACGAGATTAGAAGGGCACAATGGAGTAAAATCGGTGTAACTATGAAAATAAGATGACATGATCATGTAACGAGGAAAGCCCTTGAGACAACTATCTCGCCGACACAAAACCTCAGAAGGTGTTTATGGTCACCTTCGTCCCAAACGGTAGTATTGATGTTTTTAGTGAGATACAAATGCTTGAGCTATGGCGGAGTACACTAGTTTATGTGTGAACTGTGTGTGTCGTGTTTCAGCCATCAACTCTTTAAATAAATAAATAAAAAACAAGATAACTGAAGACCTAACAAACTATCCTAAAATCTTGGCATGATCCTCTTGATTCTTGACTTGGTCTTCTATTCGTTGAAGTGAGTCCATGAGAGATATTTCCCACGTTCTATTTTCCTGTATGAGAGATATAATAAAAATAATTAAATAATGATTATCTAAGTAATTTTACCTTGACTGCTGGTTCGAAGATGATGACATGCTGAATGCTTTTCAAGATGTTGCAATCCTGAATTTTTACCCACAACATATATGATACCAGATATGGATCCCACATTTGTTTAAATGTGCAAGGAATAAAGAATAGAAAGCTGCTCAAAGAAGGTGAATTAAACCTATGTGTGGGAATGGAGCAAGAGTTGCTGCATTAGCCGTAGGGACTTATGAAGTCACTTTACCTTGTGGATTAGTATTTGTTTTGAACAAGTGTTACAACGTTCCGGATTTGAGTAGGAGTATTATTTCCGTTTCTTATATCGATTATGAAGGATATAATTTTCTTATTGAGAATAAGATGTTTTATATTTAATTAATGATATGTCTTATTGTATTGCATATGTCATTTAATGGTCTTCATATCCTTGATGTTAAGAAACAAAATAATATTGAAGATATCTATAATATAAGTAAGAAATCTTAACCGAATGATATGAACAACACGTTCATATGGCATTGCCGGCTTGGTCATATAAATGAGAAAAGTATTTCTAAATTCCATGAGGATGGATTTTAGACTCACTTGATTATGAATCATTTGAGGTATGTGATTATTGTTTTGATAAAATGACCAAACCACCCTACACTAAGAGTAGTGGGAGGGCTAGTGACTTATTGGCCCTTATACATGAGATGTATGTGGAATATTAAGTAGCATTGCTAGGGAAAGATTTCGGTATTTCATTACATTCACTAATGACTTATCTAGATTTGACTATGTCTATCCGATGAAGTCCAAAAGTGAATCGTTTGAGATATTTGGAATATTTCAAAATGAAGTACAAAATCAACTTGGCAAAACTATTAAAGTACTTCGATCCGATTGAGGTGATGAATATTTGAGCTAATAGTTTGACAATCATCTCAAAACTGTGAAATTGTTTCAGAGTTGACTCCATGTGGAACACCACTATGAATGGTGTGTGAAAGGACGAATTGAACCTAGTTAGACATGGTTTGTTTGATGATGAGTCAAAGTTGACCTTCCTATTTCCTTTTGAGGATATGCATTAGAGAATGCTGCGTTCACCTTGAACAGAGTCCCTACTAAAATCGGTTCCTAAGCCCCACATGAGATGTGGCATGAAAGAAAACTTAGTTTATCTTTCATGAAGATTTGGGGTTGCAAAGCTTATATGTAGAGACTTGTCTCTAATAAGTTAGCACCAAAAATCTGACAAGGTTATTCTCATTGGTTATCCTAAGGAAAGTAAAGGATATTAATTTTACAACCGCAATGAGAACAAAGTGTTTGTTGCTCTATATGGTTCATTTCTTGAGAAACAGTTTCTCAATAAAGGATCTAGTGAGAGTAAAATTAATCTTGAAGAAATTCAAAAACCCGAAAATAACATGGAACCAAGAGTAGAGATGGAACCAAGTTCACAAGGAGTTGTGGAACCGGTTCAAGATTCACAAGTGCATCGTAGATCGGATAGGTTACGATCCGAACCTGAGAGATATGATCTTCTCGTATTGGAATGTATTGAAGTGGAAGTCATTGACAATGACGAACCTACTTCCTATCTTGAGGCGATGTCTACTCTTAATTCGAATAAATGGCTATGAACCATGGAATCCGAATTACAATCCATGTCTGATAATCAAGTTTGGAACTTGATTGAGTCACCTGAAGGTGTAAAAACTAAAGGGTGCAAGTAGGTCTTCAAGACCGACATGGATGGGAAGGTGTATACTTTCAAGGCTAAGGCTTGTAGCAAAGGGATTTAGGCAAATTCATAGTATTGACTATGTTGAAACCTTTTCGCCAGTTACAATGCCGAAGTCTAGTAGAATTTCAATTGTCATAACCGCATATTGTGACTATATGATATGACAAATGGATGTCAAACGGCTTATCTAAATGGAAAGATTCATAAGGATGTGTATAGTACACAACCCGAAGTTTTGTCGATCCAAGGAATTCTAATAAAGTATGCAAGTTGCAAAGATCCAATTTTGGGTGGAAGCAAGCTTCGAGGAGTTGGAATCTTTAATTTAATGAATCGATCAAAGATTTTGACTTCATCAAGTACGAAGATGAACTATGTGTATGCATGAAATTCAGTGGGAGCATAGTATTATTTCTAGTAATGTATATCGATGATATCTTACTCATTGGAAACGATATTTCGACACTTCAGACTGTCAAGTCTTGGACAAGAAAATGTTTCTTAATGAAAGATATGGGTGAAGCCTCTTACATACTTGGCATCAAGATATATAGAGATAGATTTAAAAGAATAAATTGGTTTGAGTCAAAGTACTCACTTTGACAAGGTTCTTAGAAGATTCTAAGAAAGGTAACTTGTCAATGGGTCATGGTGTTACTCTTAGCAAGACTCAGTGTCCTATGACAACTGGTGAGCAAAAGAGAATGAATGAAGTTCCACATGCTCCGGCATTTGGATCTGTCATATATGCCATGATTTGTACTAGACCTGACTTCTCGTATGCTCTAAAGCATGACGAGTCGATACCAATCTGATCCTGGTGAGAACCATTGGATGGCAGTCAAGACGATCCTTAAAGTACTTATGAAGAACTAAGGATGCGTTCTTGGTCTTTGAAAGGTTGAAAGCTAATCTTGTTGTAAGGGTTACACAGATACTAGCTTCCAAACTGACAAAGTTAAATTAAAATCGCAATTAGGGTTTGTGTTTATGCTTAATAAAGGTGCGGTTTTGTTGGAAGAGTTCCAAGCAGAATACCATAGCCGATTCTACTACTAAGGCCGAATATTTAGCGGCATCGGATGCAGCTGAAAGAGGCAGTTTGGATCAAGAAGTTCATTAGTGTTTTGGAAGTCGTTCCAAGTATCACTAATACGGTAGAACTTTGTTGTGACAATTGTGGTGTCATTTGTGCAAGCAATGGAACCAAGGTCACATCAGCGATCTAAACCCATACTTAGACGTTTTCATCTCATTCAAGAATTAATAGAATGAGGAGACGTTAAGATTTGCAAAATATCAATCGATGATAACATTGAGGATACGCTTACAAAGCGCCTCGCACAAGCAAAGCATGATGGTTATGTTAGGTCCATGGGTATTCGATACATTGATGGAGCCTAGTGCAAGTAGGAGATTGTTGGTTTAATGCCCTAGACTTTAGTTATGTTTAACTTAAACCGTTATGTATCATCTTTACCGTGTATTATAGAGAAAGTTTATTTGGTTTATTATATATTTACATGTTTATTATAGTGAACTGCGTCCCTAGTTGTTATGAACAACTAGTATAAGTTGGTAATGGATAATCATGGAGATGATTATATGCATGGGGATACACATTACACTTATGGGTACTTGCTAGAGAACAAGTACTGGACAGACCTGTTCATGAGATTTATGACATGGTCTGTTGTCATGATTAAATCTCATGATAGTCGTTTCATTGGAATTCTTTGTACCTGAGATTATCATCGTCTTCCTCATGATGAACGTTATGTTTAATATAGTCTAACACTATCTTTAATTGGATAGCAATAAGGGCTATGTTAGCATGATTGGATTCTTGTAGGGAAGAATGATAAGACAAGACGAGATTTGTCCCTCTCTGTTTGAGAGAGATGTTTGCTTGGGCCCCTCGGTGAATAGTGTTGATGAAATATATGGCCATACTCAAGAGATTTGAAAGAGATCAAATGCACTTGGATTATCAATATATTCGGAATCGAGAAAGCATTGAACAATATGAATTGATGTGGACCATGACTCATGTTCAATTGGACATTGTGGACAAAGGGATTGTGACATTGATCTATCAAGGAATCAAGCTTTGATGTTATATTTAATTAGGTGGACATAATGATTTGCTAGAAGTCACTTATTTCTTGTGAGGTTGATGTTTCAGCTCACTACCAACATAAAATATAATTCCTAAAGGGTCACACACACAAAAGAACGGATTGAAAATGGCTAAAAGGGTAAATTCTGGAGTCAAGGGACGACCCGTCCCCTGTGGGACGACTCATGCCCTAAGGGGATAACTCATCCCCAAATTGCCCAACTATTCCCCATCAAAGGGACGAATGAATCAGGTTGCTAGATTTAGGGGACGACTCGTCCCCTACGGGATGACTCGTCCTGGCGGCACTGGAAACCGTTTTTGCTTGAAAAAAGGACTCTTTCCCCAAAGTGTTAGGGATTTATAACAAGTATAAATAGAACCCTTTTGTCCCAGCAAAAAGTGACAAAAATTAGAGTTTTTGAAACACTAATTGGTTGATTTTGATTATGAATCAAAGATCAAATTCCATAGATTCATTCTACCAAACAGCCATTGATTATTGAAAGGTGTTTCAATAATCGGGGATCATCTAGCAATCCAAAAAGAAGTGTTCTTGGTCCGTTCGCGTGTGGATTAGCGATAGAGGGTGATTACTTTATCACCAAAAGCTTGAAGACTTTCAATCGTTGATTCATCACCAAGTAATAACAAGGAGAAGATCAAAACCTTCATCAACGGTTTTGAGATTCGTTTTGAGATTCGCTTTGAAGATCCGTTTTCGAACAAACCTAATCGCATTCAAGGTATGTAATTCTATTTCATGGCTTTTACCTCTTCATGCTAGACGGATTCAAGGGCTAGGGTTTTGTTGTTATTTCTAAGTCTTCCGCTGCGTTTGTAACCCAAAACCCAACAGTGGTATCAGATCCCTATCTTGTCATGATTAGGATTGAAATTGGCATGCTAGATTTAATTTGATTAATTGCTATCCATGCTATATGAAATAGATCTATGATTTTATGTGTGTTGTTTTGAGAAAACAAGTATATATGATATGCCATGATCATGATTAATAATTGGTTAATGTGATTAATCTTTTACATGGGTAATGATTTGTTTAATTTGATTAAACAAAAGATTAGAAAATTCTCAAATTGAAACATATTGTTTCTTTAGGATTTGATGTTCATTTTAATATGATTAACATGATTGTTTGAATTCGTATATTTTGAGAATGGAATAATTATGTAATTAGTAATTGTTATTTATTACATGATTATTGGTATGATCCTCAAGTAGGATTTTATGTGAAAAATTTCATGTTCATGATGATGTAAACATAAGTTTCATATACAACCATGCGATGTTTGTTATGTGTAAAACCTTCTAAATATTTAAGTCTTATGCCATTCCTTGATTAGAACACTTGTGAAATTTTAGGATATTTTGATGTAGTTTTGACTCAGTTAGGTGCATCATTATATCTTTATTTGTGAGCAAGATGAGATAATTGTTGATATAGTTTTGACTCAGTTAGGTGCATCGTTCCATGTCTCATACGTTTGAAAAAGGTTTTGACTTAATTGGTGCTTTCAAATGAGATTTGACCCAAGGCATAGATGAGATTTAAAACAAATTTTTAACATATGATGTCTAAGGAAATCTCATAAAAGATCTAAGAGTCATATATGATATAATTGATGTTTCTACCTAAATAGCTTGATTTTGGGCATTGACTCAGTTAAACCAAAATTAAGTGAAATATGGATCTTAGCCCACTACAATTATATGATACATGCTTGTATTTGAAGGTGTATAATTTAGTGGGAGTATTTGTGAAATACATTATTTGCTCTTAGATGGTAAATGTGTTGATATTGATATGTGTTCATATGGTTTGCATATTTTGATGTAAAAATGGCATTACATAATAAATTTCGATTCGCCCTTATGAAGGACAAGTTCGAAAAGAACGGTACAGAATATTCTGATTGGATCAAAAGCTTAAGAACTGTTCTTAGGCAAAATTGTACGTTCTTGACGAACCCGTTCCTGCTGAACCTGCTGCAAATGTTGCAAATGACAGATAAGGAGAAACATTAGAAACATGATGATGATTCTAACGATGTTGCTTGCCTTATACTTGTCACCATGTTTAAAGGCTCTTATGAAGAACCTTGAATACATGGTAACTGCTTTTTTCCTAGCACGACGCACAAAGGAAATGTTCCAAGTGCAGGCTAGGCAAGAGAGGTATGTTGTGTTAATGGTTAACACAAGAAAGTCTTTAAAAGGAAACACTCAGGAGGTAAAGCAAGTGTTGCTAAACCTATGGCAAAAGTTGCCAAAGCCGAAGAGGCTAAATCCAAAGTGTCTCAAAAGGATGCATTTTGTTACCATTGCAATGAGATTGGTCATTGGAAGCAAAGTTGCAAGGCTTATTAGGAAGGCCTAAAAGGTGAAGAAGAGCAATATGATTGCTACTACTTCAGGTATCTATATGATAGATATTTTCCTTTCTACTTCTTGTTATTGGGTATATGATACCGGATATGGATCCCACATTTGTTTAAATGTGCAAGGAATAAAGAATAGAAAGCTGCTCAAAGAAGGTGAATTAAACCTATGTGTGGGAATGGAGCAAGAGTTGATGCATTAGCCGTAGGGACTTATGAAGTCACTTTACCTTGTGGATTAGTATTTGTTTTGAACAAGTGTTACTACATTCCGGATTTGAGTAGGAGTATTATTTCCGTTTCTTATATGGATGATGAAGGATATAATTTTCTTATTGAGAATAAGAAGTTTTATATTTATTTAATGATATGTCTTATTGTATTGCATATGTCATTTAATGGTCTTCATATCCTTGATGTTAAGAAACAAAATAATATTGAAAATATATATAATATAAGTAAGAAATCTTAACCGAATGATATGAACAACACGTTCATATGGCATTGCCGGCTTGGTCATATAAATGAGAAAAGTATTTCTAAATTCCATGAGGATGGATTTTAGACTCACTTGATTATGAATCATTTGAGGTATGCGATTATTGTTTTGATAAAATGACCAAACCACCCTACATTATTGGCCCTTATACATGAGATGTATGTGGAATATTAAGTAGCATTGCTAGGGAAAAATTTCGGTATTTTATTACATTCACTAATGACTTATCTAGATATGACTATGTCTATCCGATGAAGTCCAAAAGTGAATCGTTTGAGATATTTGGAATATTTCAAAATGAAGTACAAAATCAACTTGGCAAAACTATTAAAGTACTTCGATCCGATTGAGGAGATGAATATTTGAGCTAAGAGTTTGACAATCATCTCAAAACTTTGAAATTGTTTCAGAGTTGACTCCATGTGGAACACCACTATGAATGGTGTGTGAAAGGACGAATTGAACCTAGTTAGACATGGTTTGTTTGATGATGAGTCAAAGTTGACCTTCCTATTTCCTTTTGAGGATATGCATTAGAGAATGCTGCGTTCACCTTGAACAGAGTCCCTACTAAAATCGGTTCCTAAGCCCCACATGAGATGTGGCATGAAAGAAAACTTAGTTTATCTTTCATGAAGATTTGGGGTTGCAAAGCTTATATGTAGAGACTTATCTCTAATAAGTTAGCACCAAAAATCTGACAAGGTTATTCTCATTGGTTATCCTAAGGAAAGTAAAGGATATTAATTTTACAACCGCAATGAGAACAAAGTGTTTGTTGCTCTATATGGTTCGTTTCTTGAGAAACAGTTTCTCAATAAAGGATCTAGCGGGAGTAAAATTAATCTTGAAGAAATTCAAGAACCCAAAAATAACATGGAACCAAGAGTAGAGACAAAACCAAGTTCACAAGGAGTTATGGAACCGGTTCAAGATACACAAGTCCAATGTAGATCGAATAGGTTACGATCCGAACCTGAGAGATATGGTATTCTCGTATCGGAAAGTAATGAAGTGGAAGTCATTGAGAATGACGAACCTACTTCCTATCTATAGGCCATGTCTACTCCTAATTCAGATAAACGGCTATGAACCATGGAATCTGAATTACAATCCATATCTGATAATCAAGTTTGGAACTTGATTGAGTCACCTGAAGGTGTAAAAACTAAAGGGTGCAAGTGTAGCGTTGATATTTTTATTGAATTACAGAGTTGCCACTTATTATTTGTTTAGGAAAACAATAAGAAAAACCTTTTGATGTTTAAAGAAATTTGAGGGTTCGGGGGTTAAGTTATGGAATGGGAAGGTCGAGGAGCACCCATTCCACCCAATCCGGAGATCGGTCTTGCCAATTGAATATTATCAACCTTTAAAGAAGAATAAGAAAACCCTAATTAATTTCTTAATTAGGAATGTCGGATTTTATGCTTCGAGATCGCCTTCATGGATTGAAGGGACTCTAGGTTAATCCTTTTGATGGGATTGCACTACTCAAAAATCCAATAGAGAGGTTGAGAAGAAGAATAAAAGTATAGGAGTTTACCTTGTGTTTAGGGAGAATTTGATTTAGAATGTGGTTCTAAGATGTCTTCTCAGTCGAGAAGTGATTCGGGCAGAGTTTTGCCTTGATCTTAGGCTTGAGCCTTGGTGTTCGTCAATCAACGTGGTTGATGGACAAATTTAGGAGTTGTTTGTGAGTGATTTGAAGGAGTCTTTCGTGGAAAGAAACCAACAAATTATGTGTGTTGTGTGTTTTCGATCGGGGATCGGGGACCTCCGAAATACCGAAATTCATCAGGTATTTATAGGGGTTTAAGAGGTGGATGAATGACTTGGTCATCAAGTTTAGGAGACTCAAGAGGATTGGGACTCCTCCCAAGTAAGCTTCCAGAACTCAGATATGATTGGAGAACCGGATTGGATGATATTTATCAAGAAAAGAGTTTGAAACAGAGAAGGAAAGTGATTATGCATATCCTGCAGAGGGCTTGTCTTGCGCGAGACACGTATGTCCCGTGCGAGACAACTAGTTGGTTGACTATTTTGTCCTCTTCAGTTTATTCCGTTAGTCAGTTAGGTCCAAAACTAACGAGGTTAGTTAGAAACTCAACAAAACATGACGAAACTGATATGCTTTCATCAAAACACAAAAGAGATACGAAGAGTAGTGTAATCATGAATTATTGGTTCAGAATGGGGTGTCTACAGAGCCCCTCGACGACAAGACTTATGGAAGAAGTCATATCATTGATAGAAAAGACATCATTTTGAACATTGGGATGGTCGTGTCGCACGGCTGCTTACGTATCTCTAAGAGAGAATCAGACCAAACGTAGTTCGACTCCAAAACACTAAAAAGGCTATTTTAGGTATTTTGAAAAGCATTTTTGAAAATCGAAGAGGGATTTTTTTTTGAAAAGGTAAAATCATACTGAGGAATCAAAGACTTGACCTAATTCTGAAGATACCTGTTTGTTGATAAAGTTGTTGAAGTGCGCCACCCGAGGTTACTGACGTTGCCGTTGTTGCCGAGGTCACGGACTTGGTTGTCGTTGCTGCCGTTACAGACTTTTTTGTGGTGGCCGAGGTCACGAACTTGAAGATTTCTGCCGTCACAGACTTTGAAGATGTTGCCAAGGTTGCGGACTTGAAGTTTGCTGCCGTCACAGACTTTGTTGATGTCACCGAGGTTACGGACTTGAAGTTTGCTGCCGTCACAGACTTTGCCGATGTTACCGAGGTCACGGACATAAAGTTCGCTGCCGTTACAGACTTTGAAGTTGTCGATTGAGGTGGAGGTTATGTCAGCCCTTGTAATGCAAGAATATATGCATGTTGGTCTCGGATGGACCCGAAATGATTCTTACTTTTTTGCACCTGCTAGCACATAAAGTTTCCAAGTAGATTTTTTCGGATTTTAGTTGTTTAACTAGACTTATGTGGTGGTGCCCATGTCTATTTGTGCAAATGGCCGGTTGGTCATTTTGGTGGTGAGTTTATGGATGAGTATATGGTATATGGACATGTAGGGACATTTGTATGGATGAGTATATGGTATATGGACATGTAGGGACATTTGTATGGATTTATATTTGAGATGGGTGAACTATATGAGTGAACTTGTGTTTGACAAGTTGCGACCAAATCAGGTTTTGCAAAATCTGTTGCTAGTCAGCGAGGCTATACTGTTTCTTAATTGTTGTAGAATTTCGATGAGTAACCTTGTGCGAACACATCTAGGCCTGTTGAGAATCTTCATTCTTACTTCTCCTTTGAATCGTGTCCCTAGGAGGCAAATGACTACAAATCTGTCGACTATCGTTATGGCTTTATGTCCAAGGCCCTTTGGTGTCTCAAGCCCCAAGTTGCTTGCAAGTGGTAGATGACTTTGTGAACAGGCTTGTGATTCTGCTCTCTTGATTTGAAGATGATTGAAGAAGGCTCTCCTTATTCATTTGATCGAATGATGTTCGATGAAGAAGGCTGAAGAATACTCTCCCTTTGTCCTTGATATTTTTTTTAGTGACGCACCCTGGTTTTTGCCTAGACCGCCCTTTTGGGTTTTCAATCTACCGGGCATCTCTTTTGCGTCTTTTTTTTTCTTTTCTTTTTGAAAATAGTATGTTAACTCGAAGAGAACTTAGAGGAGAGAATCTTATTGAGGAGAGAGAAATGAGATCTCAATTTGGGGAGAGACAGACTCTATTGTTTGGAAGGTGATCCAAGCATTGACTCTTTGGAGAAGTGTATTTTCTAATGATGAGAGTGAGAAGCAAAGAGGAAAGCTCCTAATGCAAATTTGGTTATTTTGAAGAGTTGAAGTAGAGATTGACTGGGGGAGGAAAGGTTAGGAAGCCCCAGTTTTGATGCTTGGATTTCAAGAGTGTGTATGAGTGCGGCTAACAGGAAGCCCCTAGACTCAACAAGAAACGCTACTTGGCTCAAGGATCTATAAAAGTTGTTCTATCTTTTAATGAACCATGCATCATCTAGAAGTTTCTAAATAAGAATGAGAAGAAAGTCAATCATTAGTATGACTTAAGGGTAAATATTTTTTCTTGGTACTGAAAGTCTTCTTCACTTGCTGCAAGAGGATGTTGAGTAATCTTCATTTCTTTTGTCGGTATCACTTGACTCCTCTTCTTTGTGGGAGAGTCCTTTATGCATTTTAAGTTTCACCTTTGTTGTGGGGGTGATGAAATCTTGAGAGTTGGTTTTTTTTTTGTACTCTCAAAGCTTTGAATTGAGTAGCCTCACTCTTCTTGGAATGAGGTTTGATAGCAGCACCTTTGGCTTTCTTCGTTTGTTGACTTTTGACTTTCAGTAGGGGTAATGTTTATCCCTTAAGCCTTCTAATGATAATTTTCTTCTTAAATTCGTTTAGAAGTTTCTATATTTGCGATGATTTAGGGAATGGAGGACCCATTATTTTGCATGAATTAAATGATACTCATGAGGTAGAACAACCTTAGGGAAAGTGTTTAGGAAAAATGACTTTGATTAATTGAGAAATTTAAGAACAGACTCGATAGTTTAGATGACACAAACTATAGGAGGTGAGGAGTACTAAAAAGACAGAATGACTCTTCGAGTTCATACTTGGAAATTTAAAACCTAATCTACTTCTATCAAAGGAGAAAGGGAGATGATGGTTGGAGCTTCAAAGTGGTAGGTGTAGATTTCTTCTTGGAGCTTCATCTTCTTCATGGATTATGAGGGAGAGGATTGGTGATGACGTTGGGATGTTCTAACTCTCCATTGTCAAAGAGATCTTGGATGATGTCCTTCAAGTGGTGGCAAGTGTTGGTGTGGTGGCCGGTGAAGTTGTGGTACTTTCAGAATAAGTGATGAGCATGATTAGGACCCATATCCTTTGGAGGAACACCTTCCCTTGGTTTGATCTTTTCATTCTTGACAAGCACATCGAAGAGTTCTTCTTGAGTGATTCCTTCAATTTTGTCATAGTGCCTCTTTTTCTTTTCGGGAGGAGGAACGGGAGAATACTTTCCGGTGTTGGGGTGGTTGAATGCAATAGCATTGAGTGAAGCATCCTTACTTGTGGTGGTTTTGTTGAAACGGAAACTACTTTCCTTCTTTTTACTTTTGAGGAAGTCATCAATTCTAATTCCAGACTCATGGAGTTCATTGAAGCTAGGAAAGTAATTTTCGACGAGCTTCTCTTGAAATTCATCACGGAGGCATTGAAGGAAGATGTGGATTTGCTCTTTGAGAGTAGGTCTTTCGACAATTTCAGTAAGTTTGAGTCTCCATCTTCTAGCAAATTCAGCAAAGGACTCATTGGCATGTTGCTTGGTTTGTTCAAGATCCCTCCTAATAGGGCGGTAAGTGGAGTTGTCTTCAAACTGCCTTTGGAAGACTAAACATGCAGACGACCAGTTAAGCCTTGTAGTCATAGGAAGAGACATGTACCAATCCCTTGCAGCACCCTCCAAGGTTTGAGGAAAGCATTGGGCCAGGATGGTGTTATCAACGCCCATTGGAAGCATAGCCCAAGTGTAGGTCTCAACATGAGCTCGAGGAAAAGTAGTGCCATTGAACTTGGCAATATCGGGTGTCTTGTACTTGCGAGGAAACTTGGCGATGGATTGTTGGAGAGCATCGGGATCAAATGGGACGAATGATCCTTTTGAGGTGTCAAGGGTTGCAAGTTTCTTCTCGAGGTAGTTCTTAGTAACTTGGTCACCAAGTTTAGTAGTTTCACCACTGCCTTCTCTCTTGGTTTTAGCACCCTTGGAGGTATGTCCCTCATCATCGGAGGAGGATGAGGAAGAGGAGAAATCGGATTCTTCCTTTTTCTTGCTTGACTTCTTGGATATCTTATTCTTTTTGGTGTAGGATTCATCTTCAGAGGAGGAGGATTCCTCTTTCTACTTTTGTTTTCTTCCTTTCTTGACTTTCATGTCGTTGAGCTCTTGCATGAGGGCGACCATTTGGGCGTTTTGCTCATCAATTTTCTTACTTTGTTCATCCAACCTAAGCATGGCTTCGATGAGTTGGGCCTTAGCTTCATTGATTTCGGCCTCGGTGGTAGAAGGAGAAGCAGACATCATGTCGAGCTTTGGCGAAGAACCTAGACGTGTAGCAACCGTGTTAAACCATGATCGAGTCCCAACAAGTCGGCTGAATAGGGTGTATGAAGGCTTGAAGGTTTTGGCCAAAACACGAAAAGACCGAACACTTGTCTCGCACGGGAAAAATAATCTCGCGCGAGACAACACCACGGGAAGTCACAATTTTTCTGATTTTAATCCTAATTTTGGTCAGACGGAAAATCCATTTTGGGGGTTTCTAACATTCGAATTCCAAACCTAAGGACCTAGGGGTCGAAGTCATCCCAAGTAACATCAAGTTTTATGCAATAAATTTGGTGAGAAATTTTTCTCTTTTTATGGGCAAATCCGAAGGGACAATCATAGGGACATTTCTGAAGGGACAATTCTGAAGCGACAATTTTTTGATTTCTTTTCCATGAATTATTGCACAAAAAACGATCTTGACAAGGGATTATAAGGACTCCAAATTCAAACCGACCGGTCACGGAGTGTCTTAGAAAGTCAATCTACATGATATGTGGCGATGCAGGGCTGAAAGGCTAGGCTCCCCGCGATATGAAAATCTAGATGGATTGAATATGCGCAGTGGGATGATCCAACTTCGGAGAGACCGGCGACTAGGTGGTTACCGTCATCCGTCCTTAGTGTGGGTCCCGGGTTTAATCAGGGTATGTAGTGCAATGACAAATATAATATGATGTGCACGTGTGTGAGAGTTAGTTCTAGGTGATAGAAAAATAGAGAGTTTTATTTTTGAAAACTAAAGAAAAACAGATAGTGGCCGCACCAAGTGGTTGCCTACGTTTCTCCCAAATTAGAAAGACTCAGTCCGTCGTAGTTCCACTCAAAGAGAGAGATAGAGCGAGAGAGAGAGAGAGAGAGAGAGAGAGAGAGAGAGAGAGAGAGAGAGAGAGAGAATAAATTAATTTAAATTACAACTCCCGAATCCTCCATGGACCGGACTTTAATCAAAACCAATCTCACGCAGGTATATAGTTCAAGTATAAATTAATAATTACTCTACCCTGCAAAATAAAGTTAATACAAACAAAATAGGAAAAATAATTTATTTTGAATTTTCTGAATTTTTTAAAAAATTTTCTGTAAGTTTTGTTTTGTTTTTTTTTGTTTGAATGGTCAAACTTTGCTGACCTAATCCCTTTCTTTTTTTTTTCTTATAATGCCTCCGCTGCCAGAGAGAAGAAACATAATGTTTTTAAAACCGTAAGTTAGTATCGCATGAGACTACTTTGTCCCGCGCTGGACAAGCATTCGCACAATAATTTTTTTTTTTGACAAAAACTGTACATAAAAATTCCGAAAAATCCAGAAAAAATCAATTTTTTTTTTCAGAAAAATAAAAAGATTGATAATACTCAATTGTGCGCAAGTCTAACCCTCTTAATTAATTGTCCCCAGCAGAGTCGCCAAAACTGTAGCGTTGATATTTTTATTGAATAACAGAGTCGCCACTTATTATTTATTTAGGAAAATAATAAGAAAAACCTTTTTATGTTTAAAGAGATTTGAGGGTTCGGGGGTTAAGTTATGGAATGGGAAGGTCGAGGAGAACCCATTCCACCCAATCCGGAGATCGGTCTTGCTAATTGAGTATTATCAACCTTTAAAGAAGAATAAGAAAACCCTAATTAATTTCTTAATTAGAAATGTCGGATTGTATGCTTCGAGATCGCCTCCATGGATAGAAGGGACTCTAGGCTAATCCTTTTGATGGGATTGCACTACTCTAAAAGCCAATAGAGAGGTTGAGAAGAAGAATAAAAGTATAGAAGTTTACCTTGTGTATAGGGAGTATTTGATTTAGAACGTGGTTCTAAGATGTCATCTCGTTCGAGAAGTGATTCGGGCAGAGTTTTGCCTTGATCTTAGGCTTGAGCCTTGGTGTTCGTCAATCAACATGGTTGATGGACGAATTTAGGAGTTGTTTGTGAGTGATTTGAAGGAGTCTTTCGTGGAAAGAAACCAACAAATTATGTGTGTTGTGTGTTTTCGATCGGGGATCGGGGACCTCCGAAATACTGAAAGTCATCAGGTATTTATAGGGGTTTAAGAGGTGGATGAATGACTTGGTCACCAAGTTTAGGAGACTCAAGTGGATTGGGACTCCTCCCAAGAAAGCTTCCAGAACTCAGATATGATTGGAGAACCGGATTTGATGATGTTTATCAAGAAAAGAGTTTGAAACGGAGAAGGAAAGTGATTCTGCATATTCTGCAGAGGGCTTGTCTTGCGCGAGACACGTATGTCCCGTGCGAGACAACTAGTCGGTTGACTATTTTGTCCTCTTCAGTTTATTCCGTTAGTCAGTTAGGTCCAAAACTAATGAGGTTAGTTAGAAACTCAATGAAACATGACGAAACTGATATGCTTTCATCAAAACACAAAAGAGATATGAAGAGTAGTGTAATCATGAATTATTGGTTCAGAATGGGGTGTCTACAGAGCCCCTCGGCGACAAGACTTATGGAAAAAGTCATGTCGTCGATAGAAAAGACATTATTCTGAACATTGGGATGGTTGTGCCGCACAACTGCCTACGTATCTCTAAGAGAGAATCAGACCAAACGTAATTCGACTCCAAAACACTAAAAAGGCTATTTTAGGTATTTTGAAAAGCATTTTTGAAAATCGAAGAGGGATTTTTTTTTGAAAAGGTAAAATCATACTGAGGAATCAAAGACTTGACCCAATTATGAAGATACATGTTTTTTGATGAAGTTGTTGAAGTGCGCCGCCCGAGGTTACTGACGTCGCCGTTGTTTCTGAGGTCACAGACTTGGTTGTCGTTGCTGCCGTTACAGACTTTATTGTGGTGGCCAAGGTCATGGACTTGAAGTTTGCTGCCATCACAGACTTTGAAGATGTTGCCGAGGTTACGGACTTGAAGTTTGCTGCTGTCACAGACTTTTTTGATGTCACTGAGGTTACGGACTTGAAGTGTGCTGCCGTCACAGACTTTGCCGATGTTGCCGAGGTCACAGACTTAAAGTTCGCTGCCGTCACAGACTTTGAAGTTGTCGGTTGAGGTGGAGGTTATGTCGGCCCATGTAATGCAAGAATATATGCATGTTCGTCTCGGATGGACCCGAAATGATTCTTACCTTTTTGCACCTACTAGCACATAAAGTTTCCAAGTAGATTTTTTTGGATTTTAGTTGTTTAACTAGACTTACATGGTGGTGCCCATGTCTGTTCGTGCAAATGGCCGGTTGGTCATTTTGGTGGTGAGTTTATGTATGAGTATATGGTATATGGACATGTAGGGACATTTGTATGGATTTATATTTGAGATGGGTGAACTATATGAGTGAACTTGTGTTTGACAAGTTGGGACCAAATCAGGTTTTGCAGAATCTGTTGCTAGTCAGCGAGGCTATACTGTTTCTTAATTGTTGTAGAATTTCGATGAGTAACCTTGTGTGAACACATCTAGGCCTGTTTAGAATATTCATTCTTACTTCTCCTTTGAATCGTGTCTCTAGGAGGCAAATGACTACAAATCTGTCGACCGTCGTAATGGCTTTATGTCCAAGGCCCTTTGGTGTCTCAAGCCCCAAGTTGCTTGCAAGTGGTAGATGACTTTGTGAACAGGCTTGTGAGTCTGCTCTCTTAATTTGAAGATGATTGAATAAGGCTCTCCTTGTTGATTTGATCGAATGATGTTCGATGAAGAAGGCTTGTGAGTCTGAGTGTCTTCTCGGTCGAGAAGTGATTCGGGCAGAGTTTCGCCTTGATCTTAGGCTTGAGCCTTGGTGTTCGTCAATCAACGTGGTTGATGGACAAATTTAGGAGTTGTTTTTGAGTGATTTGAAGGAGTCTTTCGTGGAAAGAAACCAACAAATTATGTGTGTTGTGTGTTTTCGATCGGGGATCGGGGACCTCCGAAATACTGAAAGTCATCAGGTATTTATAGGGATTTAAGGTGTATGAATGACTTGGTCACCAAGTTTAGGAGACTCAAGTGGATTGGGACTCCTCCCAAGGAAGCTTCCATAACTCAGATATGATTGGAGAACCGAATTGGATGATGTTTATCAAGAAAAGAGTTTGAAACGGAGAAGGAAAGTGATTCTGCATATCCTGCAGAGGGCTTGTCTCACGCAAGACACGTGTGTCTCGTGCGAGACAACTAGTTTATTGACTATTTTGTCCTCTTCAGTTTATTTCGTTAGTCAGTTAGGTCCAAAACTAACGAGGTTAGTTAGAAACTCAACGAAACATGACGAAACTGATATGCTTTCATCAAAACACTAAAGATATATGAAGAGTAGTGTAATCATGAATTATTGGTTCAGAATGGGGTGTCTACAGCAAGTAGGTCTTCAAGACTGACATGGATGGGAAGGTGTATACTTTCAAGGCTAAGGCTTCTAGCAAAGGGATTTAGGCAAATTCATGGTATTGACTATGTTGAAACCTTTTCGCCAGTTACAATGCCAAAGTCTATTAGAATTTCAATTGTCATAACCGCATATTGTGACTATGTGATATGATAAATGAATGTCAAACGGCATTCCTAAATGGAAAGTTTATTAAGGATCTGTATAGTACACAACCCAAAGTTTTGTCGATCCAAAGAATTATAATAAAGTATGCAAGTTGCAAAGATCCAATTTTGGGTTGAAGCAAGCTTCGAGGAGTTGGAATCTTCATTTTGATGAATCGGTCAAAGAGTTTGACTTCATCAAGTACGAAAATGAACTTTGTGTATGCATGAAATTCAGTGGGAGCATAGTATTATTTCTAGTAATGTATATCGATGATATCTTACTCATTGGAAATGATGTTCTGACACTTCAGACTATCAAGTCTTGGTCAAGGAAATGTTTCTTAATGAAAGATATGGGTGAATCCGCTTACAACCTTGGCATCAAGATATATAGAGATAGATCTAAAAGGATAAATTGGTTTGAGTCAAAGTACTCACATTGAAAAGGTTCTTAGAAGATTCTAAGAAAGGTAACTTGTCAATGGGTCATGGTATTACTCTTAGCAAGACTCACTGTCCTATGACAACTGGTGAGCAAAAGAGAATGAATGAAGTTCCACATGCTCCGGCATTTTGATATGTCATATATGCCATGATTTGTACTAGACCTAATGTCTCGTATGCTCTAAAGCATGACGAGTTGATACCAATCTGATCCTGGTGAGAACCATTGGATGGCAGTCAAGACGATCCTTAAAGTACTTAAGAAGAACTAAGGATGCGTTCTTGGTCTTTGAAAGGTTGAAAGCTAATATTATTGTAAGGGTTACACAGATACTAGCTTCCAAATTGACAAAGTTAAATTAAAATCACAATTAGGGTTTGTGTTTATGCTTAATAAAGGTGCAGTTTTGTTGGAAGAGTTCCAAGCAGAATACTGTAGCCGATTCTACTACTAAGGCCGAATATTTAGCGGCATCAGATGCAGCTAAAAGAGGTAGTTTGGATCATGAAGTTCATTAGTGTTTTGGAAGTCTTTCCAAGTATCACTAATCCGATAGAACTTTGTTGTGACAATTGTGGTGTCATTTGTGCAAGCAATGGAACCAAGGTCACATCAGCGATCCAAACCCATACTTAGACGTTTACATCTCATTCAAGAATTAATAGAATGAGGAGACATTAAGATATGCAAAATATCAACCGATGATAACATTGGGGATACGCTTACAAAGCCCCTCGCACAAGCAAAGCATGATGGTCATGTTAGGTCCATGGGTATTCGATACATTGATGGAGCCTAGTGCAAGTGGGAGATTATTGGTGTAATGCCCTAGACTTTAGTTATGTTTAACTTAAATCGTTATGTATCATCTTTACCGTTTATTATAGAGAAAGTTTATTTGGAATCCTTTATACCTAAGATTATCATCGTCTTCCACATGATGAACGTTATGTTTAATATAGTCTAACACTTTCTTTAATCGGATAGCAATAAGTGCTATGTTAGTACGATTGGATTCTTGTAGTGAAGAATGATAAGTCAAGATGGGATTTGTCCCTCTCTATTTGAAAGAGATGTTTTCTTGGTCCCCTCGATGAATAGTGTTGATGAAATGTATGTCCATACTCAAGAGATTTGATAGAGATCAAATGCACTTGGATTATCAACATATTCGGAATCGAGAAAGCATTGAACAATATGAGTTGACGTAGACCATGACTCATGTTCAATTGGACATCGTGGACAAAGGGATTGTGGCATTGATCTATCAAGGAATCAAGCTTTGATGTTATATTTAATTGGGTGGACATAATGATTTGCTAGAAGTCACTTATGTCTTGTGAGGTTGATGTTTCAGCTCACTACCAACATAAAATATAATTCCTAAAGGGTCACACACAAAAGAACGGATTGAAAATGGCTAAAAGGGTGAATTCTGGGGTCAAGGGATGACTCGTCCCCTGTGGGACGACTCGTGCCCTGAGGGGACTACTCGTCCCCAATTGGCTCAACTATTCCCCATCAAAGGGACGAATGAATCAGGTTGCTGGATTTAGGGGACGACTAGTCCTGGCGGCGCTGGAAACCCGTTTTTGCTTGGAAAAAGGACTCTTTTCCCTAAGTGGTAGGGATTTATAACAAGTATAAATAGAACCCATTTGTCCCAGCAAAAAGTGACGAAAATTAGTGTTTTTGAAACACTAATTGGTTGATTTTGATTACGAATCAAAGATCAAATTCCATAGATTCATTCTACCAAACAACCATTGATTATTGAAAGGTGCTTCAATAATCGGGGATCATCTAGCAATCCAACAAGAAGTGTTCTTGGTCCGTTCATGTATGGATTACCGATAGAGGGTGATCACTTTATCACTAAAAGCTTGAAGACTTTCAATCGTTGATTCATCACCAAGTAAGAACAAGGAGAAGATCAAAACCTTCATCAACGGTTTTGAGATTAGTTTTGAGATTCGCTTTGAAGATCCGTTTTCGAACAAACCTAATAGCATTCAAGTTATGTAATTCTATTTCATGGCTTTTACCTCTTCATGCTAGACGGATTCAAGGGCTAGGGTTTTGTTATTATTTCTAAGTCTTCCGCTGCATTTGTAACCCCAAAACCCAACAGTGGTATCAGAGCCTTATCTTGTCATGATTAGGATTGAAATTGGCATGCTAGATTTAATTTGATTAATTGCTATCCATGCTATATGAAATAGATCTATGATTTTATGTGTGTTGTTTTGAGAAAACAAGTATATATGATATGCCATGATCATGATTAATAATTGGTTAATGTGATTAATCTTTTACATGGGTAATGATTTGTTTATTTTGATTAAATAAAAGATTAGTAAATTCTCAAATTGAAACAAATTGTTTGTTTAGGATTTGATGTTCATTTTAATATGATTAACATGATTGTTTGAATCCGTATATTTTGAGAATGGAATAATTATGAAATTAATAATTGTTATTTATTACATGATTATTGGTATGATCCTAAAGTAGGATTTTATGTGAAAAATCTCATGTTCATGATGATGTACACATAAGTTTCATATACAACCATGCGATGTTTAATATGTGTAAAACTTTCTAAATATTTAAGTCTTATGCCATTCCTTGATTAGAACACTTGCGAGTAATCCTTAAGACTTTCAATACAGGTATCGTCGAATTTTTCCCAAACACACGCATCCGTGCGGCTTGCACTTAGCCCAAGTACAACAGCCCTCTTCAATTTCGTTTTTAGCAACAAGGATACAACAAACTAGAACAAGGCAGCAATAAACAAACATACAAGGCAACACAACAACTACATGAACCCTTCCCAACCTTTATTGCTCAACAATACAAGGATTACAAGATTTAGGCCAATGCCCACAACAATGCCTATCTATCTCATATGTGTGTGTGCAGTATTACAATGCACTCTCTAGTGTGTGTAATATGTGTTTACCACCCTAAAATACAACCAGGCCAAAGGCCAATAACTGTCGGGAACCGCCGGGACACTTGGAAGCCTTCTAGAGTGAAACTACTTGAAAAATGCCCACACTAACTGCCCACAACTGCCCACTACTGTCCATGTTTTGAGCCAAGTCTGCCTACCTTTAATTGCCACCACATGACCATGCTAACTGCCATTAAGACAGCCCTAGCCGCCATGTCCTAAGCCCACAATTATTAGCCAACTTGCAGCCTTGCCCAGTCAAGGCAATGTTACAGCCTTTCGTGTCCACAGCCCATAGTAATCGCCAAATCGCCTTGCTGCCCATGCCCATAACTCATGTTGCAGCGCTGAGGCATCCGCCTGCCCCGTTTCTCGGCCAAGACATGCCTGCTCATGCCTATGGCCGCAACCCAACAAACTAATGGCTTACACTTGGGGACAAGCAAGGGTTTAGTGTGGGGGAGTTTGATAAATGACTTTTATATAGTCATTTATAGCATTTTATCTTGGTATTAATTTAGTTTTTATTCCCATTTTAGTCTTAAATTAGTGTAACTTAGCTTCTTTTATCATTATATTTGATTTTACACTTGTGGGTATAGTTTTAGTATTTTTTACAGGTTTTAAATTGAAATATTGGACAAATGAGACTTGGGAACATTAAAGGATCAAGGCAAAGGAAGGACAGCTTCAAAATGGACATTCAAGCCAAATCAATGATGGAGCGGCCGTGCACTGTGAAGAGGAGCGGCCGTGCACCTGCCAGACCAAAATGTCCCCAAATCAGTGAAGTGGCCGGCCAAACCAGGCCAGAGCGGCCGTGCAACATTTATGGGAGCGGACGTGCATATTGCCAATTCAAAATAAAAAAAGGCTCCAAGTCTGGAGCGGTCGTGCAAGATTATAGTGCACGACCGTGCAGTTACTGTACCAGTTCATGGAAAGGCACCTTTTGAAGATGGCTTTTTGAAGAAATACAACCCTAGCCTAGGATGCCTATTTAAAGCCATTTGTATCAGTCAAAATAGATCAGATTTTACATCTAAACACCTGAGATTACATAGCAAAAACTCTAGCAATATTTACTTCTACATCTAAACACCTGAGATTACATAGCAAAAACTCTAGCAATATTTACTTCATAGATTTCTTGAAGATCAACTTCTGTTCTTGGAGTTGTACTTGAAGTATTGAAGCAATAAAAGAATTGAAGTTATTTTCCAGCCTTGTCTTCATTACAAACAATAAGTTCTTCCATCTCTATCTCTATCTTTATTTATATATTTATGATTGTTCTAAGCATGGCTAGTGAGTAATCCCCCATATTCTTGGGGTTGGAAACTCAAAATATCCTTTATTCATCATCTTTTATAAAAGTTTTGTCATCTTCTCTTCATGTTAACAACTTCTTTATATTAATCTCAAAATGACTTACATTTTGGAGACGTCCAACTTGTATGATTCAGTTAATCGAGAGAAGTACCTAGCGGAGAATCTCGATTAATGGAACCATATAAAGGAACTAGGTTTCATTGATCATGAGAGTAGTTCAATGGCCTAGGGATGTTCCTTGAATGGAAAGTGCGTTGATTTGCGAACTTTAATGGATCCTTACTAATTATGGGCCATCGAGAGATAGGGCATTATTTATGAAGGATACAAATTCTACTTGCTTGATCGTGAGAAGTAGTGTAGGCTTAACGTACCATCCTTGATTTTGATGAGTATGTATATTTTCAAAGACATGACTAAATGATGAATAATTGACTAAATGATTTCCAATCCCGAGAATGCTTCCTTTATAAGAGTTTTTCTAAAGTATTTTCTGTATATGTTATATTCTTTTCTTGAAATAATCTATATTTCTCCCAATCTCATCTATATTTCTTAGTGAACATAATAAAAGTATCGAGCTGGGCCAAGCAAGTAAAGCCCAGTCTTCAAGTAATTATTGCCACCACATTCTCAGTGGGCTAGGCCCAATTATCACATGGCCCAAGGCCCATCTTATTGATCAGTCGACTTAAGTTCATTGTCCGACCTACCAGGTCCCGACCTAACTTAGTCCGACCTTATGATCCAAGATATACTTCGGGTACGATCCAATTCTACTCGTCAGTCAGGTCGACCCAACCTCAAGTGTCGACCTCGACCTACCAAAGCAAGCGTCGAGCTAACGGTTACAGGCGCACGTGCTTGAATTCTTTCCATAACTGGTTCCCTACAAATCAGGAGCCCTACAGGACACGTTCCCATGACACGTAACTGTTCCACAAATCTCGGAGCTCATGTAGCCCTGCCAAATATACCACCTACATCAACTATAAATACATTACCACTACAACTGTTATGAGGTAACTGCAATTTTGTTATCTGAATATCATTTGTTCAATACATTATTTGCTCTCCATTTCATATACTTACTCTCACGCCCGAGGATCTAAGCCGGAGACACATCCGGCTAGTCGTGGGTTCTGGTTTTCAGGTCAAAGAGTCAGGTGATCAGTCCTGCCACGTGGAGGAAGATTGATAAGCACATTTTCTGCGGCATCAGTTTGGTTCCATTACCGGGAAACTCGTGCATAACTTGACCTCGAAGTTCCTTTTCAATCCAAAACCATGGTAACCCCGGACGGACATGTTACTGATGCTTCGAACGAATCCAATGAAGTGAATGTCAACACCAACACTAACGCCAATGCGAACACTGTGAATGCTAATTTACCTCCCCCTCCTCCACTGCATCATCATGCTAGGGCAACTCGATCTAATAGCGTTGCTGATGGCAGGGGATTGCCAGATGGGAGAAGAGACAAGCAACCTATAGAGGGGCAAGGAGCTCCACCTCCTCCAAAGCGTCAAACGGGACAAATGAATGCTGGAAATAGGGCAGGTCCCTCATCTAATCCCCTAAGAAGGAAGGAAATACTGTTGGAACGAGCTCAAATCCTCGCCGAACTGATAGCAATGGAGGAGGCAGAGCAGGCTGATAGAAGGTCGGAAAGGGTGGCTCCCTCTCAAGTTTCAAATAGACAACATGCTAGGAGCGCTAGGCCGAATGAAACTGTGGGACAGAATTTCGAGAACAGGATAGTGCAGCGGCCTCAGTCCCCTATTCATGTTCCAAGTGACGACCTGAGGGCCAGCCTCAACAGGAATAGGGAGCAGGAAGCCCAGTCAGATCTGAAAACACAGCTAGAGGCTAATCGAAGCTTGCGTGGTTTGCCTGCCAAGACGCAAAGGTCGCAGTCCCATAGGGAAAGGAATGGGCACAGGTTGCCTATAAGAGAGGGTAGGCGCAGGTCGCCACCTAGAGATGATAGGCGCAGGTCGCCACCCAGAGATGATAGGCGCAGGTCGCCACCCAGAGATGATAGGCGCAGGTCGCTACCTAGAGATGACAGGCGCAGGTCGCCAATTCGGTCAGTAAGGTCACCTTCTCACAGGGATAGGAGAAGCAAGCAGGTAACTCCCCCTAGAAGTGAGGGTCAAAGGTCAAATGATGTCCCCCCTACTAGAGACGACAGACCTGATGCTAGAGAGTAGCTGCTATAGAAGAAGAAGTTCAAGCAGTGGGAGGCTGATAAGAAGGAAGGTGCTGGAAAGAGTGAGCACATGAATTTTGCTATTCGACCCTTGGCCAAGGAGTTGCTCGAATGTCAACCTCCGCCAGGTTTCAGATTGCCAGTCCTAGAAAAATACTCGGGAGCAACCAATGCCAAAAGCCATATACAACACTTGGAGGCCACCATGTGCTTTGTCTCCCACGAGGACAACATGATGCGCAAGGCACTTACAAGCACACTTACTGGGGCAGCCCTTACAAGGTTCAATGATTTGGCACCAGGATGCATCTCAACTTGGTCTTATATGAGGACAAAATTTTTGGAACGCTTCTTGACTGCTGGAGCTAGGAAGATGACAGCCACTGATCTAAACCACTTGGTGCAAGGGAAAAATGAAAGCTCGATGAGCTACTACACCAAGTTCAAGGAAATGGTCGACAAGATCGAGGAGGACCTCACAGACAGGGAGGTAATCAACTGTTTCAGGAGTGGAATTACTTCTATAGACATGGACTACGAGCGAACAGTTCGGATAGTTACTACTCGACAAGAGTTATTTGAAAAGGCCTACAATGTAGCTTTGGCCGAGGAGAGAAAAGTGAAGAAAAATGGGAAAGGCCCCAAGACTGAGGTCGCTAATGATAAGAAGGACTCAGCCAAGAACGGGGGAAACAATAAGAATGGTAAGAACAGAACCAGGGTGACAGAGAAAGTGCTCGAAGCTTTCACTCCCCTAACGGTGAGTCGAACTGAAATAATGAATGCAGTCGAGCTAGCCCCACCTACCCCTATGAACCCGGGCAATAAGTCCAGAAGGGACAATAGCAAGTATTGTGAGTACCACAAAGATACAGGCCATACTACTGAGGATTGTATGAGTTTAAAACGCATAATCCAGAGGATGGTCAATCAGGGAAGGCTCAATGCATACGTTAAAAGACCTCAGGCAGGCGGTGGTGAGCGACCTGCAGGTGAACATCCAGAGCCAAGGCAACCTAGGATGAATTTGAGCATCATCACTGAGCAAGCTAGCAATACAGCCATCAAACATAAGATTTTTCAGCTCAACAAAGCCCCACATGTGCCGCCAAGAAGCCACGTCAGGGATGAGGTGATTAGCTTTTATTCGAGCGAGCTAGCAACTAGTATGGCGGCTAGAGAGCAAGTTCTCGTCATCCCAGGACTCATTGATGGATGTACGACGAGCAGACTCTTAGTCGACACGGGGGCTTGCAAGGATATTCTGTTCTACAAAATATTCCAGGAAATGGGTCTCTCAAATGAGCAGCTCGAAAGGTATGATGGCAGATTGGAAGGCTTCACCAACCACCGGGTCGATGCCAAAGGATAGATCGAGCTAGACGTCGACCTAGGCCAGCACCCTTACATGGTCGTTTCCAAGGTAAAATTTATTGTCATAGATGTGAATAGTGATTATGTTGCTATTCTTGGAATCCCTGGCCAGGTTGCACTGGGAATGGTGGCCTCAATCCCCCATCAACGAGTTAAATTCCCCACGCCAGCAGGAGTCGGTTGTGTACAAGGCACAGCTCGAGCATACCTTGATCACATCCTTAGGGAAAGAAAGAAGAGGGAGCTAGAGATTGAAACTGCTGAAAGATACCTAAAGCTGTCTCAGTTAGTCACCAAAACTACTCGACTATCTACCATCACCATTGTAGAAGAGTCAACCTATCGCTCACATGACAAGATCATGACTGAGTCGACACGTCACTCTGACATCACCATGGTCGATCCGGATACAGTTATGGTTGACCAAGTCTCTATAGGCAAGCTATGCCTCCAGGTCGACAATAACTCAGAGGCCACCACCAGTAAGATTGCAGATGCGCTGGATGAGATGATAGCTGAGGAAGCTCCCCACTTGGGGGCCAGAGAAAGACAGAGGGTTAGAGAGATCATCATTGAAACCCTACAATTCAGAGATGGTCTAGAGCTAGAGGCAGTGGACGAGTTGGAAGCAGTGATTACAAATCCTTCCTATCCCGAGCAAAAAATTCAGATTGGAAAGCAATTGTCACCTGAAGAAAGGTTGGAGATTATTGAGTTACTCCAAGAAAGCAATGACGTATTTGCATGGCGAGTTGAAGATATGAAGGGGATCAAGGAGGAGGTCGATGTTCACAGACTGGAGGTCAACCCGACCATAAAGCCCAAACCCCAGAAATTGAGGAGCTTCGCTCGTGACAAAGAGGAGGCCATAAAACTTGAGGTACAAAAACTTTTGAGTGCAGGTATCATAAAGGAGGCTACACATACAACCTGGTTAGCCAATGTGGTCATGGTGAAGAAGTCAAATGGCAAGTGGAGAATGTGCGTCGACTTCACCAACCTCAACCTTGCTTGCCCAAAAGACAGCTATCCTCTCCCTAGAATTGACAAGCTCGTTGATTCCATTGCTGGCCACTCCACCCTCAGCTTCCTAGATGCCTATTCAGGCTATCATCAGATCAAGATGCACGAGGATGACATCGTGAAGACAGCTTTCCAAGCTGCTGGAGGCATCTATTGCTACACCATGATGCCATTTGGGTTAAAGAATGCGGGTGCGACCTACCAACGCATGGTGAACAAAGTCTTTGCTCCACAAATTGGCCAAAACATGGAGGCCTACGTCGACGATATGGTCATTAAAACAAAGACCGGACGTCACGTGGTTGACCTAAAGGAAACGTTCGCCAATCTACGAGCAAACGACATGAAACTTAACCCAAGCAAATGCGTATTTGGAGTAGCAGGAGGAAAGTTTCTTGGCTTCATGGTGTCCCAGCGAGGTATTGAAGCCAATCCAGAGAAGATCAAGGCTCTAGTCGACATGAAGGAGCCTACAAGTATAAAGGAGATGCAGCGACTTAATGGAAGAGTGGAAGCCCTAGGTCGCTTCATAGCCAAGTCAGCAGAAAGGTCTCTCCCATTCTTGAAATCTTTAAGGGGGATGAAAAATTTCGAGTGGACGGCCGAATGTCATTCGTCATTCCAACAACTTAAGGAGTACCTCGCTACTCCTCCCCTATTGAGCAGCCCGACTACTGGAGAGACTTTGTTTATATACTTGTCTGTGGGCGATCACTCAGTTGCAGCAGTGTTAGTTTGTGAAGAGGAGGGGCTTCAAAAGCTCGTGTACTATGTTAGTAAGGCCCTGTCAGACGTTGAGGGTAGGTATTACAATGCGGAGAAGGTCGCATACGCCTTAGTCGTGGCTTCAAGGAAGCTTTGAGCTTACTTCTTAGCTCATCCTATTGTGGTACTCACAAATGCACCCTTGAGAAAAATTCTTCACAAGCCAGAAAGTTCAGGTCACTTGCTCAATTGGTCAATTGCCCTCACGGAATTCGACAACGAGTATCGACCTCGAAAAGCGTTGAAAGCCCAAGCATTGGCAGACTTCTTAGTCGAGCTAATGTTCACCGAGGAAGATAGCGAGGTAAGGGTTCAAAGGGGGAAAGCAAAGGAAAAAGAGCAAGAGTCCCAGCTCGTTAGTTCTCTACCCAACGATTGCTGGAAGGTCTACTCAGATGGGTCGGCAACAAAGAGCGTCAGTGGAGCCAGGATAGTACTAATCGAGCCAGAGTCTGGAATAGTATATGAAGAGTCATTGAGGTTCAAGTTTGATGCCTCCAACAACCAAGCGGAGTACGAAGCTTTGGTTGCAGCCATCGAGTACGCCAAGTACTTTGGAGCGACTAAGATCATGGCATACTGTGACTCCCAATTAATAGTGAATCAGGTCAGAGGGGAGTATGAGGTGCTAAACTCCATCTTAATCAAATACTGCGACCTGGTGAAGGAATTAATAAAAGACATAGAATTTTGGGAAATTCAAAGGATCGGTCGAGAAGACAATGAGTTGGCCGACCTACTCTCGAAGTTAGCTACTTCAGACGAGCCACATGAAGAGCCCACCTCTTACCATGAGAACCCAGCATATGAAAGAGTTCAGATTCAGTGTGTGGAAGACACTTCAAGGAATTGGGTTTTTAACAAGTGTTGGATCGAAGAAATGAAGGCGTACTTAGAAAGAGGCGAGCTCCCTGAGGACGAGAAGACAGCTCGAGCTATCAAAAAGAAAGCTCTGAGATACGTTGTGCAAGGAGACATGCTATTCAGGAGATCTTACACTAGACCATTGCTAAAGTGTATTCACCCTCAGGAAATCACTCAGTTAATGCATGAGGTGCACAGTGGAATTTGTGGTGGACACCTGGGGGCCAGAACTCTACCTGACAAATTGATCACTTTGGGGTATTATTGGCCACACATGGGAGCAGACACTCATGACTTTGTTCAGCAATGTGACCAATGTCAAAGGTTTGCCAACCTACCTCATCTGCCTACAACGGAGCAAACTCCAGTGATCGCTGCTAGGCCATTTGATATGTGGGGCATCGACTTGATTGGACCCTACCCTCCCGCCCGTGGAAACTGCAAGTATGTGATCGTCGCCATTGATTATTTCACCAAGTGGGTCGAAGCAAAGCCACTAGCTCGCATCACAGAGGAAAACGCCATCAAATTTATACATGACTTCATATGGTGTCAATTTGGGATCCCTCGAGCTATAGTAACAGATAATGGCTTACAATTCTCCCGGGCTTCCGAAGAAGAAATGAATCGAGTAGGGATCAAGCATTGGCAGTCATCTGTTGCCTATCCTCAAGGAAATGGGCAACCTGAAGCAGCGAATAAGCTCGTTCTATCCTCATTAAAGACGGGCTTAGTCGGTCGACGCAGTAACTGGTTGACAAACTCCCCCTTGCTCTTTGGGAAGTTCGCACAACCACTCGGGGGCCTACGGGGGAAACCCCATTTTCTCTTACATATGGATCGAAGGCCATGGCACCTGCCGAGCTGCGATTTCCTACTGCTAGAGTAACCTTCTTCGACCAAGAGCAGAATGAAACTAGCAGATTGATCGACTTAGATTTAATCGACGAGAAGCGAGATACAGCTTACCTTCGAATGGTCAATTACAAACAGCGGACCAAAAGTTACCATGACAAGAAGGTAAAGACAAGAGCATTCCAAGTAGGAGATCATGTGTTAAGAAAGATCGAGGCAACAGGAAGGAGAACCCAACAGAATAAGCTATCTCCCAACTGGGAAGGTCCCTACATTGTTACTCGAATCATTAAAGAAGGGACTTACATGATTGCTCATCTAGATGGTGAGGAGTTGAAGCATCCATGGCACGTTACTCACCTCATCAAATACTACTTCTAGTTCAAGTCCCTAGTTCAGTTCAAAGTTAATACAGTTTCCAAGTTTGAATTTGTCATAGTTCTAGCTTTCCATTCGATGTAAGCATGTTCCTACTTCAATAAAAAAATCACAGTTCTATTCCACCGAACATTGTGCTACACTAACTCAAACAAGCTCGACTCATAGTCAGCTTCGTTTTAACAAGCTCGATTCTTAATCAACTTTGTTCCTTCAACAAGTCCGACTCTTAGTCGACTTCGTTTCAACAAGCTCAACTCTTAGTCAGCTTCGTTCTAACAAGCTCGATTCTTAATCAGCTTTGTTCCTTAAACAAGTTCGACTCTTAGTCAGCTTCATTCTAACTAGCTCGATTCTTAATCAGCTTTTTTTCCTTCAACAAGTCCGACTCTTAGTCGACTTCGTTTCAACAAGCTCGACTCTTAGTCATCTTCGTTCTAGCAAGCTCGATTCTTAATCAGCTTTGTTCCTTAAACAAGTTCGACTCTTAGTCAGCTTCATTCTAACTAGCTCGATTCTTAATCAGCTTTGTCCCCTTAACAAGTCCGACCCTTGGTCGACTTCGTTCTAATAAGCTCGACCCTTGGTCGGCTTTGATCTCTTAAACAGGTTCGAATCTTAGTCAATTTCGTTTGTAAAAAATCCTTACAAGTCTGAGGTCGACTGAGTCACCACAAAACCAGGCTGACCTTAAGCTTAGGGCAATTTATTTGTCCTATTACATCTAGCTCGACACACACATGCTGAAATCAAAAGCATACAACATACAATGATGGAAAGTCAGCTACGATTAAATATAACTAAGTCTCCCAAAATGGACCAAGACTTAAGTAAACAAAAATGTATAAGTAAGATGCCTCCCAAAAACTGGGCCAAGACATCAGCATTCACGAAACAACTTAAAGTTCAATCTGTGGGATCGCCTTGGCCACTTGTGGATGCTGGATCGATGTCAGTTTGGTCGCTTGCAGCAGTTGGCTCACCCAAAACATACCCTTGTTAGTCTGGATACACAATTTTCCTTGAATCTGATATGGTGTATTGGGGAGTCTCACCTTCAACGGCCGGCTCATCAGGTTCCTCTAGCTCTGCCAAAATGGTGTTGAAATTAACTGGCTCGATAAAAGGAGGGATCCAAGTTTCTGCCTCTGCCGCCGCGTCATCGTTGGCAATATTTTCCAAATCATTGTCGTTATAAGGCACTAAGCGATGGCCCGGGCGAGCTGCCGTATTGTATGGATCCTCTGAAGCCCATTTGGCCAATTGCTCGATAGAGATGTCGAAAGAAGGATCCTCCACGATGCGTCGAGCCATATGGCTCCGACCTACATCCCAAAATGATCTGGCCTGCCCGGTAACATAAGTGTGGAGCTCATCACTCTCCTTGTAGGCTTTCATGGCCTCTTCCTTAGCAGCTTTTACAGCATCAGCAAACTCCAGTGATCGCTGCTTGGCCATTTGATATGTGGGGCATCGACTTGATTGAACCCTTCCCTCCCGCCCGTGGAAACTGCAAGTATGTGATCATCGCCATTGATTATTGAACCAAGTGGGTCGAAGCAAAGCCACTAGCTTGCATCACAGAGGAAAACGCCATCAACTTTATACATGACTTCATATGGTGTCGATTTGGGATCCCTCGAGCTATAGTATCAGATAATGGCTTACAATTCTCCCGGGCTTTCGAAGAATAAATGAATCGAGTAGGGATCAAGCATTGGCAGTCATATGTTGCCTATCCTCAAGGAAATGGGCAAGCTGAAGCAGCGAATAAGCTCGTTCTATCCTCATTAAAGACGGGCTTAGTCGGTCGACGCAGTAACTAGTTGGACGAACTCCCCCTTGCTCTTTGGGCAGTTCGCACAACCACTCGGGGGCCTATGAGGGAAACCCCATTCGCTCTTACATATGGATCGAAGGCCATGGCACTTGTCGAGTGTGATGTACCCGATTTTTTGAAATCAAACGGAAAAAACACGAAGTCGCCACGCCATTTTTATTTTGAGGGCCAAAACTTTGAAAAATGCCCGAGATCAGAGATTTGGGTTCGGAGGTCACGTTACACGCCGGGAAGGACGTTAGTGTGCACCCGGAATGCCCCGTAAAATGAGTCTTCCAAACATTCAAAATCATTTGTTTGTGTGTGTGTGTGTGTGTGTTACTTTGGCCAAAATAAGTTGAAAATGAGGAAAGTAAAAATTGGGAATTGTTTATTAGACTTTGGACAGATCCCATGATTTTTGGTGTGATTTTTGGATTGAATTTTGGTACTGAAAAGATTTTTGGAAGTTGGAAACCATTTCTGCCAGAATGAAAAAGGCAGTGGACACTTAATTTTGAAATGGACTTTAGGGCTTGAAAACTCCAGAATCTGGGAAAAGTCCGAGAATGAAAAATGTTCAAAATACCTTAAATAAGGTTTCTATATAAGAAATTTTCATTTTGGAGATGATTTGAGGACCCAAAACCTTCTGTAAATCTCAGATGTGAAATCTGGACTTCCAGAGACTGATGAACAGACCTTTAAAGAAAATTTTGAAAAAGGGAGTTTTACTATCGAAAAAAATAAAGTAAAAATATTTTTGGAAAGCTCTGGATGTTGGATACAAAAAGTGTTTTGTAGTCAACACCAAATTCCAAGTTTATCTGTGTCCAAAAAATTAGACCATGGACTGGGGTCTTAGAAAATTGCTACTGGACAGCAACTTCTCAAGAAGGAAAACATGATTTTAAAGGGGGTTTTGCATCCATGCTTGTCCCCATTTCCCTAGGTTTTGATTAGTGATCACTTGACATTTTAGTGGTGAATCAACTATATCAAACCATTCTTGGGGTACATTAGGACTAAGCACTTCATTTGCTTGGGAAGGGGAATTTTATCCTTTGAAAAAGAGATTTGATGTATGAAAATGATTTTTAGGGTTTTGAAAATGTGTTTTCTTTGCAAGTAAGTAAGAACACTTTGAAAATAATGTTGATCCTTGTAGAACATCATCCATGGAGATGAACTTCCATGGTGATCTTCTTGGATCTAAGACAAGAAGATGAACAAACTACATTTTGGAGTTTGAAAATGCATGCATGGATGAATTTTAGGGTAAGGAGAGGGAGGTTATACCTATCTTCCTTGTGTTTTGTGTTTGAATGGATTCAAAGGCTTGAATGTGTTTAGGGCTTGAAAGTGTTTAGGGTTGATGATTTGAGTTGGTTAAAGAGAAAACAAGTAGATAACAATGAAGTCCTCTATGTTTTCTCTCTAATCCTCCTCCTAAGGGGTGATTTGAGCTTGGATTAGTGTATGTATGAGAGTAGGTATGAGAGTGTTTTGAAAGTATTTTGAGTGAGTGGGGTTTGGGAAAGATTGAAGAGAAAATGGTGGCAATTCAAGTGAATTCCCACTGTTTTCTCCCTATTTTTCGCCAAGGTGCTGTTGCTGTGAGTGATTTGTGTTGTGTAGACTGAGAGAGGAGGGGTCAATTTATAGGCCACTGAAAATGCAATAGGATCCGTGCGAAGGGTTATGTAAACGTGCACTGTTCATTAAATGCAGCTCCAGGCTTTGGACAGGAAGAATAAAATTCAAAAATCCAGCAGTTTATGTTTTTCAACTTGCCCAATTCGGATTTTTCCAATTTCTTTTGCTTTTTGAGATTCTTTCCTTGGTTTATCTTTAAATGGAAAACCCTAATCTACCCTTGGTTGGTTAGAAATGTTATAAATGTTAGAAATGTTAGGAATATTAAAACTTCCGTTAATTTTCTAACGAAAATGCTAACAATTCAAATTGGAGTACTTACAGTAGCCCCTCGGCGACGGCGCTTTCGAAGGAAGCGGGGTCGTCGATAAGAGTAAGGCTCCAAATTTGACAGGATGATCAAGTGATCGAGTGGCTGAACCTAGCGATAGGCTACCTACGTATCCCGATTGGGGAATCAAGCCGGTCGTAGTTCGGGTCTTTCGACTATCTTCAGACATCGACCCTAGAGTGACTGTTTTAGGATGTCAACCTGGTGAGCGAGTTCTGCAGTCGGGTGCTGGAGAGAAACTCTGCTGGGGATAAGGGATGACCATTTTGGTCTGATGGCTATCCGCTCTGCTGGGGATAGGAATGACCATTTTGGTCTGATGGCTATCCGCTCTGCTGGGGATAGTAATGACCATTTTCGGTCGGATGGCTGAACCTAATGATAGGCTACCTACGTATCCTTAAGAGGAATCAAGCCAGTCGTAGTTCGGGTCTTTGACCCTAGAGTGACTGTTTTAGGGTGTCAACCTAAGATTTGACTATTTTTGGGAAGTCGCCCTAAGATCTGACTATTTTTGGGAAGTCGCCCTAAAATCTGACTATTTTTGGGAAGTCACCCTAAGATCTGACTATTTTTGGGAAGTCACCCTAAGATTTGACTATTTTTAGGAAGTCACCCTAAGATCTGACTATTTTTGGGAAGTCGCCCTAAGATCTGACTATTTTTGGGAAGTCGCCCTAAGATCTGACTATTTTTGGGAAGTCGCCCTATGGTTTGACTATTTTGGGGACGTCGCCCCTATGGTTTGACTATTTTGGGGGAAGTCACCCTATAATTTGACTATTTTGGGGAAGTCGCCCTAAGGTTTGACTATTTTTGGGAAGTCGCCGTAAGGTTTGACTATTTTTGAGAAGTCGCCCTATGATTTGACTATTTTTGGGAAGTCGCCCTATGGTTTGACTATTTTTGGGGAAGTCGCCCTATAATTTGACTATTTTGGGGAAGTCGCCCCTATGGTTTGACTATTTTGGGGAAGTCGCCCTAAGGTTTGACTATTGTTGATCCTTGTAGAAGATCATCCATGGAGATGAACTTCCATGGTGATCTTCTTTTTTTTTTTTTTTTTTTTTTTTTTTTTTTTTACAAGAAGATGAACAAACTACATTTTGGAGTTTGAAAATGCATGCATGGATGAATTTTAGGGTAAGGAGAGGGAGGTTATACCTATCTTCCTTGTGTTTTGTGTTTGAATGGATTCAAAGGCTTGAATGTGTTTAGGGCTTGAAAGTGTTTAGGGTTGATGATTTGAGTTGGTTAAAGAGAAAACAAGTAGATAACAATGAAGTCCTCTATGTTTTCTCTCTAATCCTCCTCCTAAGGGGTGATTTGAGCTTGGATTAGTGTATGTATGAGAGTAGGTATGAGAGTGTTTTGAAAGTATTTTGAGTGAGTGGGGTTTGGGAAAGATTGAAGAGAAAATGGTGGCAATTCAAGTGAATTCCCACTGTTTTCTCCCTATTTTTTGCCAAGGTGTCATTCTGAGTGATTTGTGTTGTGTAGACTGAGAGAGGAGGGGTCAATTTATAGGCCACTGAAAATGCAATAGGATCCGCGTGGAGGGTTATGTAAACGTGCACTGTTCATTAAATGCAGCTCCAGGCTTTGGACAGGAAGAATAAAATTCAAAAATCCAGCAGTTTATGTTTTTCAACTTGCCCAATTCGGATTTTTCCAATTTCTTTTGCTTTTTGAGATTCTTTCCTTGGTTTATCTTTAAATGGCAAACCCTAATCTACCCTTGGTTGGTTAGAAATGTTAGAAATGTTAGGAATGTTAAAACTTCCGTTAATTTTCTAACGAAAATGCTAACAATTCAAATTGGAGTACTTACACCGAGCCGCGATTTCCTACTGCTAGATTAACCTTCTTCGACCTAGAGCAGAATGAAACTAGTAGATTGATCGACTTAGATTTAATCGACGAGAAGTGAGATACAGCTTACCTTCGAATGGTCAATTACAAACAGTGGACCAAAAGTTACCATGACAAGAAAGTAAAGACAAGAGCATTCCAAGTAGGAGATCATGTGTTAAGAAAGATCGAGGCAACAGGACAGAGAACCCAACAGAATAACCTATCTCCCAACTGGGAAGGTCCCTACATTGTTACTCGAATCATCAAAGAAGGGACTTACATGAATGCTCATCCAGATGGTGAGGAGTTGAAGCATCCATGGCACGTTACTCACCTCATCAAATACTACTTCTAGTTCAAGTCCCTAGTTCAGTTCAAAGTTAATACAGTTTCCAAGTTTGAATTTGTCATAGTTCTAGCTTTCCATTTGATGTAAGCATGTTCCTACTTCAATAAAAAATTGCAGTTCTATTCCACCGAACATTGTGCTACACTAACTCAAACAAGCTCGACTCATAGTCAGCTTCATTTTAACAAGCTCGATTCTTAATCAACTTTGTTCCTTCAACAAGTCAGACTCTTAGTCGACTTCGTTTCAACAAGCTCGACTCTTAGTCAGCTTAGTTCTAACAAGCTCGATTCTTAATCAGCTTTGTTCCTTAAACAAGTTCGACTCTTAGTCAGCTTCATTCTAACTAGCTCGATTCTTAATCAGCTTTGTTCCTTCAACAAGTCCGACTCTTAATCGACTTCATTTTAACAAGCTCGACTCTTAGTCATCTTCGTTCTAACAAGCTCGATTCTTAATCAGCTTTGTTCCTTAAACAAGTTCGACTCTTAGTCAGCTTCATTCTAACTAGCTCGATTCTTAATCAGCTTTGTCCCCTTAACAAGTCCGACCCTTGGTCGACTTCGTTCTAATAAGCTCGACCCTTGGTTGGCTTTGATCTCTTAAACAGGTTCGAATCTTAGTCAATCTCGTTTGTAAAAAATCCTTACAAGTCTGAGGTCGACTGAGTCACCACAAAACCATGCTGACCTTAAGCTTAGGGCGACTTATTTGTCCTATTACATCTAGCTCGACACACACATGCTGAAATCAAAAGCATACAACATACAATGATGGAAATTCAGCTACGATTAAATATAACTAAGTCTCCCAAAATGGGCCAAGACTTAAGTAAACAAAAATGTATAAGTACAATGCCTCCCAAAAACTGGACCAAGACATCAGCATTCACGAAACAAAAAAAAATCAAAAGTGTTTGGGGCTTGTTCGTTACACAACCATTAAAACTTAAAGTTCAATCTGTGGGATCGCCTTGGCCACTTGTGGATGCTGGATCGATGTCAGATTGGTCGCCTACAGCAGTTGGCTCACCCAAAACATTCCCTTGTTAGTCTGGATACACAATCTTCCTTAAATCTGATATGGTGTATTGGGGAGTCTCACCTTCAAAGGCCGGCTCATCAGGTTCCTCTAGCTCCACCAAAATGGTGTTGAAATTAACTGGCTCGATAGGAGGAGGGATCCAAGTTTCTGCCTTTGCCGCCGCGTCAACGTTGGCAATATTTTCCAAATCATTGTCGTTATATGGCACTAAGCGATGGCCCGGGTGAGCTGCCGTATTGTATGGATCCTCTGAAGCCCATTTGGCCAATTTCTCGATAGAGATGTCGAAAGAAGGATCCACCACGATGCGTCGAGCCATATGGCTCCGACCTACATCCCAAAACGATCTGGCCTGCCTGGTAACATAAGTGTGGAGCTCATCACTCTCCTTGTAGGCTTTTATGGCCTCTTCCTTAGCAGCTTTCACAACATCAGCAAACTCCAGTGATCGCTGCTTGGCCATTTGATATGTGGGGCGTCGACTTGATTGGACCCTTCCCTCCCACCCGTGGAAACTGCAAGTATGTGATCGTCGCCATTGATTATTTCACCAAGTGGGTCGAAGCAAAGCCACTAGCTCGGATCACAGAGTAAAATGCCATCAACTTTATACATGACTTCATATGGTGTCGATTTGGGATCCCTCGAGCTATAGTATCAGATAATGGCTTACAATTCTCCCGGGCTTTCGAAGAAGAAATGAATCGAGTAGGGATCAAGCATTGGCAGTCATCTGTTGCCTATCCTCAAGGAAATGGGCAACCTGAAGCAGCGAATAAGCTTGTTCTATTCTCATTAAAGACGGGCTTAGTCGGTCGACGCAGTAACTGGTTGGACGAACTCCCCCTTGCTCTTTAGGCAGTTCGCACAACCACTCGGGGGCCTACGGGGGAAACCCCATTCGCTCTTACATATGGATCGAAGGCCATGACACTTGACGAGCTGCGATTTCCTACTGCTAGAGTAACCTTCTTCGACCAATAGCAGAATGAAACTAGTAAATTGATCGACTTAGATTTAATCGACGAGAAGCGAGATACAGCTTACCTTCGAATGGTCAATTACAAACAGCGGACCAAAAGTTACCATGATAAGAAGGTAAAGACAAGAGCATTCTAAGTAGGAGATCATGTGTTAAGAAAGATCGAGGCAATAGGAAGGAGAACCCAATAGAATAAGCTATCTCCCAACTGGGAAGGTCCCTACATTGTTACTCGAATCATCAAAGAAGGGACTTACATGATTGCTCATCCAGATGGTGAGGAGTTGAAGCATCCATGGCACGTTACTCACCTCATCAAATACTACTTCTAGTTCAAGTCCCTAGTTCAGTTCAAAGTTAATACAGTTTCCAAGTTTGAATTTGTCATAGTTCTAGCTTTCCATTTGATGTAAGCATGTTCCTACGTCAATAAAAAATTGCAGTTCTATTCCACCGATCATTGTGCTACACTAACTCAAATAAGCTCGACTCATAGTCAGCTTCGTTTTAACAAGCTCGATTCTTAATCAACTTTGTTCCTTCAACAAGTCCGACTCTTAGTCGAATTTGTTTCAACAAGCTCGACTCTTAGTCAGCTTCATTCTAACAAGCTCGATTCTTAATCAGCTTTGTTCCTTAAACAAGTTCGACTCATAGTCAGCTTCATTCTAACTAGCTCGATTCTTAATCAGCTTTGTTCCTTCAACAAGTTCGACTCTTAGTCGACTTCGTTTCAACAAGCTCGACTCTTAGTCTGCTTCGTTCTAACAAGCTCGATTCTCAATCAGCTTTGTTCCTTAAACAAGTTCGACTCTTAGTCAGCTTCATTCTAACTAGCTTGATTCTTAATCAGCTTTGTCCCCTTAACAAGTCCGACCCTTGGTCGACTTCGTTCTAATAAGGTAGACCCTTGGTCGGCTTTGATCTCTTAAACAGGTTCGACTCTTAGTCAATCTCGTTTGTAAAAAATCCTTACAAGTCTGAGGTCGACTGAGTCACTACAAAACCAGGCTGCCCTTAAGCTTAGGGCGACTTATTTGTCCTATTACATCTAGCTCGACACACACATGCTGAAATCAAAAGCAAACAACATTCAATGATAGAAAGTCAGCTATGATTAAATATAACTAAGTCTCCCAAAATGGGCCAAGACTTAAGTAAACAAAAATGTATAAGTAAGATGCCTCCCCGAAACTGGGCCATGACATCAGCATTCACAAAACAAAAAATAAAAATAAAAAACAAAAGTGTTTGGGGCTTGTTCGTTACACAACCATTAAAATTTAAAGTTCAATCTTTGGGATCGCCTTGGCCACTTGTGGATGCTGGATCGATGTCAATTTGGTCGCCTGCAGCAGTTGGTTCACCCAAAACATTCCCTTGTTAGTCTGGATACACAATCTTCCTTGAATCTGATACGGTGTATTGGGGAGTCTCACCTTCAAAGGCCGGCTCATCAGGTTCCTCTAGCTCCACCAAAATGGTGTTGAAATTAACTGGCTCGATAGGAGGAGGGTTCCAAGTTTCTGCCTCTGCCACCGCGTCGTCGTTGGCAATATTTTCCAAATCATTGTCGTTATAAGGCACTAAGCGATGGCCCGGGCGAGCTGCCGTACTGTATTGATCCTCTGAAGCCCATTTGGCCAATTGCTCGATAGAGATGTCAAAAGAAGGATCCACCACGATGCGTCGAGCCATATGGCTCTGACTTACATCCCAAAATGATCTGGCCTGCCCGGTAACATAAGTGTGGAGCTCATCACTCTCCTTGTAGGCTTTCACGGCCTCTTCCTTAGCAGCTTTCACAGCATCAGCAAACTCCAGTGATCGCTGCTTGGCCATTTGATATGTGGGGCATCGACTTGATTGGACCCTTCCCTCCCGTGCGTGGAAACTGCAAGTATGTGATCGTTGCCATTGATTATTTCACCAAGTGGGTCGAAGCAAAGCCACTAGCTCGCTTCACAGAGGAAAATGCCATCAACTTTATACATGACTTCATATTGTGTCGATTTGGGATCCCTCGAGCTATAGTATCAGATAAATGGCTTACAATTCTCCCGGGCTTTCGAAGAAGAAATGAATCGAGTAGGGATCAAGCATTGGCAGTCATCTGTTGCCTATCCTCAAGGAAATGAGCAAGCTGAAGCAGCGAATAAGCTCGTTCTATCCTCATTAAAGACGGGCTTAGTCGGTCGACGCAGTAAATGGTTGGAAGAACTCCCCCTTGCTCTTTGGTCAGTTCGCACAACCACTCGGGGGCCTATGGGGGAAACCCCATTCGCTCTTACATATGGATCAAAGGCCATGGAACCTGCCGAGCTGCGATTTCCTACTGCTAGAGTAACCTTCTTCGACCAATAGCAGAATGAAACTAGCAGATTGATCGACTTAGATTTAATCGACGAGAAGCGAGATACATCTTACCTTCGAATGGTCAATTACAAACAGCGGACCGAAAGTTACCATGACAAGAAGGTAAAGACAAGAGCATTCCAAGTAGGAGATCATGTGTTAAGAAAGATCGAGGCAATAGGAAGGAGAACCCAACAGAATAAGCTATCTCCCAACTGGGAGGTCCCTACATTGTTACTCGAATCATCAAAGAAGGGACTTACATGATTGCTCATCCAGATGGTGAGGAGTTGAAGCATCTATGGCACGTTACTCACCTCATCAAATACTACTTCTAGTTCAAGTCCCTAGTTCAGTTCAATGTTAATACAGTTTCCAAGTTTGAATTTGTCATAGTTCTAGCTTTCCATTTGATGTAAGCATGTTCCTACTTCAATAAAAAATCGCAGTTCTATTCCACCGAACATTGTGCTACACTAACTCAAACAAGCTCGACTCATTGTCAGCTTCATTTTAACAAGCTCGATTCTTAATCAGCTTTGTTCCTTTAATAAGTCCAACTCTTAGTCGACTTCGTTTCAACACGCTCGAGTCTTAGTCAGCTTCGTTCTAACAAGCTCGATTCTTAATCAGCTTTGTTCCTTAAACAAGTTCGACTCTTAGTCAGCTTCATTCTAACTAGCTCGATTCTTAATCAGCTTTGTTCCTTCAACAAGTCCGACTCTTAGTCGACTTCATTTCAACAAGCTCGACTCTTAGTCAGCTTCGTTCTAACAAGCTCAATTCTTAATCAGCTTTGTTCCTTAAAAAAGTTCGACTCTTAGTCAGCTTCATTCTAACTAGCTCGATTCTTAATCAGCTTTGTCCCCTTAACAAGTCCGACCCTTGGTCGACTTCGTTCTAATAAGCTCGACCCTTGGTCGGCTTTGATCTCTTAAACAGGTTCGACTCTTAGTCAATCTCGTTTGTAAAAAATCTTTACAAGTCTGAGGTCGACTGAGTCACCACAAAACCAGGCTGACCTTAAGCTTAGGGCGACTTATTTGTCCTATTACATCTAGCTCGACACACACATGCTGAAATCAAAAGAATACAACATACAATGATGGAAAGTTAGCTACGATTAAATATAACTAAGTCTCCCAAAATGGGCCAATACTTAAGTAAACAAAAATGTATAAGTAAGATGCCTCCCAAAAACTGGGCCAAGATATTAGCATTCACGAAAAAAAAGAAACAAAAGTGTTTGGGGCTTGTTCGTTACACAACCATTAAAACTTAAAGTTCAATCTGTGGGATCGCATTGGCCACTTGTGGATGCTTGATCGATGTTAGTTTGGTCACCTGCAGCAGTTGGCTCACCCAAAACATTCCTTTGTTAGTCTGGATACACAATCTTCCTTGAATCTGACATGGTGTATTGGGGAGTCTCACCTTCAAAGGCCGGCTCATCAGGTTCCTCTAGCTCCGCCAAAATGGTGTTGAAATTAACTGGCTCGATAGGAGGAGGGATCCAAGTTTCTGCCTCTGCCGCCTGAAATTACCCGGGATCCGGCTCGCGCGCGGGGGGCCCTGGCATCTCGCATTTGCGCTCGCATTTCGGAAATGGCCCGGATCCAATAGGCAGCTCGATCGCGCCCCGGCATCTGGCTTATTCCGTTTTTTGTGATGTTGGAGGTGTCTCACCGGGTTTTCGCTTTGTGTGATGAGATTTTGAGTTCGGAGGTCAGATGAATCCTCGGGAAGAGAATATTAGAATCTTAGAGCTCACCCGAGTCGCCTCGTAAAAATGAGTCTTTCGGTACCCCTTATATTCTTTAACTGTTGTGTGTGTGTGTGTATGTGCTTTTAAAAATGCATGCTGCATCAGATGTCCACATTGTACACTGCTTTATTGAAATGTATTGAAATAGTGTAGGAAGGAAGCCTTACCAATGTTGGTTCGTGTCTGTCTTCCGCAGGGGAATAGTGTTTGAGGATGGAATAGTGTTCCGGTACGGATCGGGATTGCTTTGGGATGAGCCGGTTGTCTGCGGACAGAGTTTCGGCGTGCATTGGGATCGCAGGGATCACTCGGGCAGAGGTTCGGCATGCGTTGGGATCGTCGGTTGGATTCGGGCAGAGGTTCGGCGTGGGCCGGAATCGCCGGTTTGACTCGGAAAGAGCCGGGATGCCTCGGGAAAGACCAGGCAAGGCCTCGGAGTACCACGAGGGGCCTCAGAGTACCTCGAGAGTGCCTCGGGGCAATGCGGGAGCTTCGTGGGAGTGCTCGGAGAGGCTTCGGAGCACCACAAGGGAGCTCGGAAGGCCTCAAAATGATCCGAAAGGGGCCGGGAGTGCCTCGAGAGGACTTAGATGGGTGCCAGAAGGCTGGGGGGAGAGGAGAGAAGAGGGAGATGTGTGAAATGAGGGAGGGGGAGCCCTCTATTTATAGTGCCAGATTTTGTGCAAGAAGGTCCGTACGGACCTTCTAGGTAATCCAGGATTTTGGTTTTCCTCGATTTGAGAGAATAAGTGGACTTTAAGAAGATTCAGCCATGATGGTGTCTGGTAGCAAAGAGGTCCGTACGGACCAACCTTGCATGCAATAAGGTCCGTACGGACCAACCATGTAGGTGAGTAATGATGTTTCCCGGGATTTGAGGGAATATCTTGGACTTTAAGAGGATTCAGTAATCATTGAAGCAAAGAGGTTCGTACGGACCACATATGCTTTTCCAATTTCTGAAAAATTCCTGAAAAGTCCTTTTGTCCCTTTTTATCCCAGAAAGGTCCCTCCCTTGATTTGGTTGGGGGGTTTTGAGTGTTTTTGAGTGTCACGGGTCTTCGAGACTTCGTTTGTGAGTCTGCGGTGTTTCCCGTATGTTCGAAAGAGGGTGATCCAGATTGGGGTACTTACAGAAGCCCCTCGACAACGTCACTTACGGAGGAAGTGGGGTCATCGATACGATAAGGGTCCTAATCTGGATCGCGTGCTGGGAGAGGAAGTGACTGTGTAGGTCGGTGCGTGAGGACATGGCGGTGTCCTGTTGTGTGACCGTATAGGTCAGTTGGTTGGACCCTGTGATAGGATTCCTACGTATCCCTGGCGGGAATCAATCATGATCGTAGTTCGTGTGTGGGGTGAGTGTTGTTGTGTACGAGGACGTGAGATGTCCTCTTGAATGGGACTCTGTGTGTGGATGTGGTGGCATCCTGGGTGACCGCATAGGTCGATGGTAAGGACGTGGAGGCGTCCTGGGTGACCGCATATGTCGATGGTAAGGACGTGGAGGCATTTTGGGTGACCGCATAGGTCGATGGTAAGGACATGGTGGCGTCCTGGGTGACCGCATAGGTCGATGGTAATGACGTGGAGGCATCCTGGGTGACCGCATAGGTCGATGGTAAGGACGTGGAGGCGTCCTGGGTGACCGCATAGGTCAATGGTAAGGACGTGGAGGCGTCCTGGGTGACTGCATAGGTCGATGGTAAGGACATGGAGGTGTCCTGGGTGACCGCATAGGTCGACGGTAAGGACATGGAGGCATCCTGGGTGACCGCATAGGTCGATGGTAAGGACGTGGAGGCATCCTAGGTGACCGCATAGATCGATGACTGGACCCTGTGATAGGATTCCTACGTATCCCTAGCGGGAATCAAGCCTGGTCGTAGTTCAGAGGTCGTGAAATTGTGAGTGTATGCGGGCGTGATGGTGCCCTGAAGTGTCGTGTGACCGCCGAGGTCGACTGTGAGGACGTGGTGGCGTCCTGAGATGGAAATTTTACGATTTTCCGAATCGGGTGGTTTAAAGCCTTCCGGGCTGGAGATAGTGATTTCGGAGGTTTATACGGTCTTCCAGACCAAGTGGTTTAAAGTCTTCCGGGCTGGAGATAGTGATTTGGGAGGTTTATGCGGTCTTTCGGACCGAGTGGTTTAAAGCCTTACGGGCTGGAGATAGTAGTTTGGCTTCTGGCTGCGGTTGCGTCATGTATGAGGACTTGATTCGTCTTCTGACTGCGGTTGCGTCATGTATGAGGACTTGATTCGTCTTCTGACTGCGGTTTGCGGAGGCGTGGCTGCCTTGTGCTTCGATTGTGAGAGGTGTGGATGCCTCACGTTTTGTCCGCTGGGGAAAGGGTTGGACTTACGATGACTGCCGATGTTCATCTGCTGGGAATATGTGGCCTTGTGGGGGCTTTTTCCGCTGAGAAGGTGACTTCGAGCTTACTTTGATGGCCGGTGGTTGATTCACCGTTTGGCATTTGGGAGGCGTTTTGTGCCTTGAGATTTGTGCTTGGAGGTGCTGGCTCCTTTTGTGCTTGCTTTATTATTTAGTGGGTGAAATCCAGACTTACGATGACAGTCGGTGTCTGCGTTGCCGTTTTGTGGGCGAAATCCGGACTTACGATGATGGCCGGTGTTGGTTTTGTTGGGTTGAGGACCAAACTGCATTGAATCTGCTGAAATAGGCCTTTGGACAGCCAGGGGCAAAGATTATAAGGGCAAAGAAGTAATTTGGCCACGGGTTGCAAGAAGGTCCGTACGAATCTTCTCCCTATGCAAAGAGGTCCGTACGGACCAATGCTGAATTTTACAGTTCCCAGGATTTGACCAGCTTCAGACCCAAGGCTTTTCCCATTTCTTCTTCTTCCAGTTCGTGAGCAGCCGAGAGAGAGAAGGAGAAAACTCCATTTTTGTCCCAAAAATCCTTAGAAAATCCTCCACATTTAGCTTGAATTGCTTGTCGATGGCGGAAGGATCAAGGAGGGGTCGTCGTCAACGGAGCCAAGAGATGATCGAGCAAAGGGCGGAGCTTCAAAGGAATTGCACTTCCTTCGTGCCTTCGTCGAGAAACCCGGATGTGTTGTATCCGAATCCGGAGGTGCACACTAGGCGAGCTAGGAACGTCGGGGAGGTAAGAAATCAATTTCGTCTTGATTCCTTGCTTGAATTGTTGAATGCTAGAACTAGATTTTAGTTTTTCGCATATTTGGGGCTTTTGTTGTTTGCCACGCTTTTTTGTGAAATTCGTGATGAATTGTTGAAATTGAGCATGTAAGAATTGTGGGTATGTGATTTTGTGCAAAAATGTGTAGATTAGCTCTTATTTGTAAAAATAAAGTGCCTCTCTTTGAAATGCATGCTTTGGCATTTTGTACCTTATGCTATTTCTGTGTGTACATTGTGAGAAAAATTGCCATGTAGGGACAAATCTTTGTGAAAAATGTGACATGTGCCGTGTTTTGTGACGGGTTTTTGTCTGAAAGTATGTGCCGTGTAGGGACGGAATTTTCTGAAAATGTGTAATATTGTGTGTGCCGTGTTTTTGGTAACGGACTCTGTGGGGAGTTTTTGTGCAATATGTGCCGTGTTTTGTGACGGGTCCTTTGAAAATGTGTCGTGTAAGGCTTAATCCCTCTGTTGAGAAAATTTGTACAGTGTGTGCCGTGTTTTGTGACGGACTGCAAGAGGAAAATTATGTGCAATGTGTGCCGTGTTTTGTGACGGGTTACATGTGAAAATTATGTGCAATGTTGGGACGGACCCCCTATTTTTCTTTTGGTGTTTTGCATTAGAAATCATGTGGCGACGTACCTTTGCTGTGTTTACTGCGGGATGAGGGGCTTTTGTCTGGGAAAGCCAAAAAGATGAAGTCTCGAGGGTTGATCGAGGCTGTAGTGGAGCTGTGGCAGCAGTTGCCGAACATCTCTATGGAGGGCAGGCCGAACCCTAAGAGGCTGGTTTATGGTTCCGGCTTGGGCGCGTTCGTGGAGAACTTGGTCGGGATTTCTGATACCCGGAAGAATAAGAGCATCTTCCTAGGTTTGTCCGAGTATTGGTGGGATACCACCCACACCTTCCATTTGAGCTCGGGCGAGGTGACGGTGACTCCCACCGATTTTGCTGCTATCACCGGGCTTTCCTTCAAAGGAGGGCCAGTGCGGTGGAGGGACAGGATATCCGAGGAGGTGATGGCTGAGCTGTTGGGCTTTGCGCCTCTTCCTCGTAGGGGCCTGGGCATGTTATACAGTGATGTGGAGATGCGGATTACGGCCAGTATTGGGGCCTATTGTCGTGGTACCGGCCTGGTGATGGCGGATCAGCTGGCACGCTCCTTCCTGTGGTTTGCCCTTTCCGAGACTCTGTTCTCGAATCACGCGACTACGGCTCCCTTTGCTCTGCTGGAGAGTCTGATTGATTTGGAGAGGGTTTACGAGATAGCTTGGGCGTGGCGGGTCTGGCCGAGCTTTATTTCTCTCTGGACCGGTTTAGCCGAGGCGTGGCTAATTCTTTGGGCTGCTTTGATTTTGCTTTGGAGGTATGAGTTTATTGCTGTTTTTGATTAGCAACCTGTCATTTCTCCGTTTTCCTTTGCACTGAGCCTTTTCTGCTTTTGTCGCAGGTGTGGTTCTATGAGATCTTCCGGTGCTTCCCGTGGGATCGAGATGCTGAGGCCATAGCGCCCTATCCTGCTATATTGGGCTGGGCCCGTCCGGCGAGGAGGAGGAGGACGAGTAGGGGGAAGCTCACCATTACCTATGGGGAGGTGCAGGAGCATCTGGGGAGAGATAGCCCGGCGGAGTTTGCTTTGTACCCCTGGGCTCGGTATGGGGCTGATGAGTTTGTGGGCAGTCCCGTGGTGACGGCGCAGAGGAAGATGCTGCGGGGCCTGACCTGCGATGTCATGTATTTGAGAGAGAGGGTCTTCTGGCAGCATGGCTCGGGTATGCTCCCCCTTGCTCCGAGGGACCCGCCTTTTGGGATGATGGATTCCCGGGATATGGATGTGCTGGAGTTTGAGAGATATATGGGCAGCGTGAATGCCGATGAGTTTGTTTTGTTTGGAGAGGAGTATGGATCCTTCGTTAGGAGGAAGTTGAGGACGCCACAGGTGTTGGCGAGGGAGAGGGAGGCTGGCCCACCAGGTCCCCCAGAGGTTCCGGTGCCTGGGCCGGATTTTACATATGTTCGCGGGGATTCGTCGAGGCGGAGGGTGTCGGTACCCGTCCCCGAGCAGGCTCCTGCTGCCTACCAGGTTGATCCTGATATGCCGGTGAGTGTGCTTACTCTTTTCCATCTTGGCATCTTTTCTGTATTTTTCTCTTTTTTGTATGCCTGCATCTCGTTAGCTGAGCGTTTCTTTGGCTGTTTGCTTGTGCAGGTCCCGGGGAGAGCCTTCGACACGCTGACCCGCCGTTATGTGGCTATGCGGTCCTTCGCGAAGAAGTTGGCGGGGAAGATGTCTTGCCGGTCTTCGCGGCGTGTGCCGGCGTACGAGCCGATGCCTTCGAGGCATTCTGTGGATGTTCCTCCGCCGAGGGTTGAGCCAGAGCCGCAGCAGGAGGGACCCTCTCGGGGGCGGCATAGTATGGATGCCGGGACATTCTTGGGAGTCCAGAGGCCGCCGGTCTTTCACCGGTTCTGGCCTTCGCAGGAGGCACCGGGAGAGGGTTCGTCAGAGCCTGCCTTCTTCGATCCTTTTGTCGGGTTTGACCCTTCCGAGTATCTTGAGTACCTACCCCTGGAGGGGATTCAGTATTCTGATGACGAGGGTGTGGCTGGCGAGTTTGCTGCGGTGCCCGACTTCTCGCTTGAGGATGTTGGTGATGATGATGATGCTGAAGAGTCGGATTAGGGCTCATTTACTTTCCCTCTTTCCATATCTTCTTTTTTTTTGTTGTTTAGCAACAGACATTATATTACTTGTAATAAAACATTCGCATTTGCTCGCAAAGTATTTTATTCTAAGATGTAATGCTGTATTTCGTGATTCTCGGGAATTGTCCTAGGAATTGTTGCTAGTTTATTATTTGTGCATGCCACGTGAGCTGGGAGTGCGTTTGTGGGTAGCGTATGCTTGCCGAAAATGGCTTTGGCCGAATTTAGGCGCTTGGAGCAAGGTCCCGCCGGAAACAGTGATTAAGTTGTACCGTTTTATTCTGGAAAAGTGGGGCCATGATGCAACAAGGTCCGTACGGACCAACTTGGGGTGCAAAGAGGTCCGTAAGGATCACCTGTGCTTTTGGGAAGGGATAAATGCTTTCCGAATGTCTGGACTTTCCCCACTCCCCATTTGCAGCCATTTTCGAGCTTTCTTCCCCATTTTCTCTAGGAACCTCCATTTTTGCCATGGATTCTTCGTACCTTCCATGAATTTTGCCAAGGATTTCGCAGGAGCGGCAAGCACACTTCCTTGAGCGGCTGAAAATGTGGATGCGACACCGTATGAGGCATCAGAGGCGGGCTTTCGAGGTAAGGTTTCGACTTTGCTCGATTTGGTCCCTTAAGGAGTTGGTTCCTGATTGGGAATTGTTGCGGGCTGCCGCAAAGTTCTGGGATGTTAGGAGGCATGTGTATTGCTTCTCCTACAATGAGATAGTGCCCACCTTTGAGGATTTTCGGGCTTTAATTGGAGGACCGGAGGTGGAGGCCATCTCGCTTCCTTTGATTGGCGGTGCTGCCGTGAGCGTGAAGCTTGCATGCTTTCTTCGTACTTTGTTGGGAGAAGTGCAGGATATGATCCTTGATTCGGGTCATATTGACATTTCTGCGCTGCCGGAGCGGTTTATGATGGATGATGAGAGTGATGTCTCTTGGGATGCATTTGCCTTGTGCGTGATAGCGACGCTTTTCATGGTCAGCTCCCTTGGGGTTTGCGATGGCGCTTTGCTAGATGTGGTTGGGCACTACAGAGCTGGAGAGGATATTGTCCCGTTGGTACTAGGGGAGACTCTTCATGGTATTGATCGTCTGGCGACTGGGGATTGGTTTATGAGAGGGGGAAGCCCCGCTTTGCACACCTTGTGGCTGAGAGAGAGACTTCAGGCCATGCCCGAGGCTCCGACGTCGTTTAGTCTGTGGTCGTTTGCTCGGCGACCTCTTGTGTTGGATATGTATCAGTCCTCCTGGGAGAGATGGATGGCACAGCTTGGTACGCATCAGATCCGTTGGTGGGTTCCACACTGGGGGATTGAGACTAGGAGGGCCTTTCAGGAAGGGTCCTATGTTGTCAGAGTTCCAGGTTTGTCTTGGTCCTCCTTCTATATTCCGTCGCTTGTTTCCCGGCAGTTTGGGATGAAGCAGGAGCCTTTGTTGGGCTGGGATGACCTTGCTACTGCGGAGGTAGCTCCTCTTTGTATGGCAGCTCCAGGTGCTCTTTTGTATTTTCTGAGGGTATGGAAGTATTCCGCTTTCCTTCCTGTGGTGCTCCTTAGACGCTAGGAGAGTGTCGTATTGACTACCCAGTACCTGGCCTGGTATGAGCAGCGTGTTGGGCAGTGTAAGTATGCCAATCCAAATTCGCGACCTTTCCAGATGCATTTTAAGTGATAAGATTGCATTTAGGGGCATTTTGGTAAATTCCCGGTCCATTCCGAGACTTCCGGAAACATTTCATAAGTTTCATGCGAAGGAAGTACTTTTTTGTACTTTGCTCGAGTTAAAGGACCTAAAGAGAATAAAACTGTTTTGGACTTTTTAGGTATTACCTAGGAAGGTTCCAGAAACAGTTTTGGCGCCAGAAACGGTTATGGTCACCTTGTGTCACGCGACAACTCGAAGCATGGAAAGTGGTTACGTTACGTCGTGCGACACAAAGTGACCATAGGCTGCAGCTATAAATAAGACCCTACCCCTCTCAGTTTTGGATCCGAATTTCACCTCCCTAAAGCTACTCTGCCCAAATTACGCCAGAAACTCCCTCTCTCTCTCTCTCTCATACCAAAACCACCCAATTCCCCTCCAATTTCCTCACCTCTCACCCCTCTTCAACCCAATTCTCTCTCAACTTACCTATACACTTGAAGCCCCTGAATCCAGCTCTCAGGTCGTGCTCAGACTCCATCTCGAAGTTGAATTGAAGACTCCTACACCTAACTTGGTGTAAGAGTTTAGGACTACAAGGGTAACACTCTCTCCTCTTTTCTCTCTTATTCATTTGTTCTAATTACTCTCTCTCCTTCTCCACTTGATAATCAGGCTCCTTCTGCCTCGAATTATCAAGTGGCAACTGCAATCTCTCTATTTCAATAGCTTTTACTTGAGTCCAATTGCTTGGTTGTGATGTGATTTATTTGGATTTGCAATTTGGACATCAAGGGAGTGTGGATCTTCCATATCCACACTCCTTTGATTGATTCGTGTTTAATTCGTATTGTTATTACTGCTTCTGATATAATTGCTGTGTAATTGTTGGATCTGCATCTCAATTTGTGAGGTACCTGCAGATGGTAAACACATGTCACGCGACATATGTGGACATGAGGAGTCCTGTGTCACGCGACATGTTGTGACCATCTGCAGGGACCATATTTCAGTTGTAGCTTGTTTTGTTTAGTTGTTTTAGCATTTAGTTTCATGTTCATGTTGTTCAGTTTCTAGATCTGGTTTTACTTGATTCATCTGGAGATTTGGTGATTTGTTTGGTTGTGAGCCTCTGCAAGGTGACCATTGATGTCACGCGACATATCGGGACAAGGGAGTCATATGTCACGCGACAGATGTGATCCTTTGCAGAGGACCTGTTTTCTCTTGTAATCTGTTTCTTGTTGATGTAAAGGGACGTGGCCTCCCAGAGTCAATGGCTTACAAATTGTATTTCCCCTTGTTGATTTATAAAACAAAGCAATTTAATGCATTTCATACATATCTTGTCATACACACTTTGCACACACATTTGGATGATTTAAATGTTGAACAATTGAAAGACTCGTCTACTGACGAGGCGTTTTGGGTGAACTCTCGGCTCTTCCCAACATGTAACCTGACCGCCGAACCCATTTTCTCTCTAAAAAAAAGGTTTTCAATGTTTCCTCTTAAAACGGCGTGGCGACTCCTTATTTTTTATTTTTCGGCGAGCGCACATTCAGTGGCGACTCCGGTGGGGACTTGAAACTTGTTTTTCAAAAGTGGGTCAGACTTTCGTGATTGTTCAACATTTATTCCATTCACTTGTGTGTGCATTGTTTGTGACATCATATGTGTATAAATGCATCTTATTGCTTTGTTTTGTTCCCTCCCCCTTTCTTGCTTCCTGTGTATTGTGCTGTTGCCTGGGGCTTGGGGCTGAGTTATTGCATTTGCTTGGAGGCTGGGGCTTGTTATGATTCTTTGGTTCAGATTCTGGATGTGACCTCTTCTGTCACGCGACATAATATGCCATGGCTATTCTGTGTCACGCGACAGAAGAGGCCAAGTTGCAGGATTTGATTTCTTTGTACAGGTTGTGATTGTGGGGCAGTCCCCCATGATCAATATTGTTGATCCTTGATTATTGTATCTCTGTGGGGCGTGTGTGTGTTGTTTTTTCCTTTATCACCCATTTTCCAAATAAAAAATAAAAAAGATAATAATAATAAAAATCATTTTCGCAAATAAAGGAATATAGCCATCCCGCACACTACACCACGTAGATCTAGAACCCTCGGGTGCGATTGACGGCATCGCGGATGGTGATAATATTCGCCTACGTTTGAACGCCTAATGTCAAACCTATTCCCCTAGTGCGTTATAGGTGGCACCACACATTTAACCTTACCCAAAACGGTTGGTTTTGACATGATATTTTCAAATACACTAAACTGAGTTGTTTCAAAATTCTTAATAGACTTTCGTACCTCCTCCAAACCCTAGCACGTGTGGGCATGTTGCCATCGCAACATGATTTCACGAGAGGACATGTCGTTCCCACCGCATGTTTAAACGAGAGATCATGTCTCTTTGTCAACGTGCACCGACGAGAGGTCATGCCAGATTTTTCCTTGAAATTCTTCAAGAATACCCGTTATGCTGCCCAAATTTCTCCAGAAATTGGGGCTGCTCGTCCTTCCCATAAATGCTTTGGTTTTATTTAGGTACTATTGCCTATTATTATTTTTGAACCAATACATTTGGTGTATTTGTGGATAATGTGTCCATAGGTTCCCCCAAGGTCTAGATTGCATGAAATAAAGGATTAGCCTTTCCCAACCGTTCATAGGACTTAAAAGATACTGATTTTTACTTGAAGATTAATAAGTGTTGCACGAGTCCGTCTCCTTTCTCGCTCTTCCCTCTCCCGTACCACTACTAGAAACAGCCCTATTACCGACGGAATTTTACTGACGGACAACGTCCGTCGGTAATACCGACGGACATAAAAGGGTTACCGACGGAAAAATAATTTTCATTTGCCGGTTTTTTTTTTTAAATTTTCATTTTGGTCCGTCGGTAACACTATTATTTCCTTCGGTAAAAACTGCAGTCGGAAATACCGACGGACTCCGTCCATCGGTAATAATACGTATATATACAACCCCTATGCCTTCTCCGGTCATTTAGGTCGAAATTAAAATCAAGAACAAAGACTGCCAGCGCCGTTGCTCCCGTTCTCCGGTCATTCCGTCGTCGTCTCTCACCGGTGAGGTTAGTAATTCTCTCTCTCCCTCGTTTTCTCTATCTCTCTCTCTCTCATTAAATCCTTAAAAATCACTTCCAGCGCCGTTGATTTTCCGTGGCCGTTGCCGTTTCCGTTGCCCTTCCAGCTCCGTTGCCGTCGCCGTCCGCCCTCCCTCCGTTCAACTTCCGCCGTTTAAAATCACTCATGGTAAATTCAATTGGGCAACTGATTTTTTTTGTTTGCTACTTGATGTATGGAATAAGTATACTTGATGTATGGAATAAGTAAATTTGGATTGGAAAATTAGGGTTAGCTGTTTTGATTTTGCAGTCCCCAGTTTTTTGTGTTTTACAGTTTTGGATTTAGACGCCTAATTATTCTTTAAGATTCTTGAATTTTGAGATTCTGAGTAATTCTAATTGGAGTTTACTATACTTAATCATTCTATTCAATCATTATTTCCACTCACTGAGTTTCCAATATTGTTTGCTTTAATATCTTGTGCTTATGCTTTATATTTTAGTAGGAATATTATGATAGGATGCACAACTGAGTTGTTCTTTGATGTCTTCTGTATAGCTTTTGATAACTTAGGGTCTTTATTATGAAATGGATATAAGTTGCTCGCAACATTTCTAGTTGTTTAGAGAGCGGTTATGAGCTAGTCTTTTTCTTTAGCCACACGTGTAAATGGTTTGTTTCGTGAGAGTATCTAGGGATAGTATTTCTCGAAAGGGAGAGCTTTTTGAATTGGTGAAATTGTCTTGTAGGCTTTGATTGTCATTTGATGCACCTTTATGACATTTGATTTTGACATTGATGTTTCGAGGGTTCAGTGCTTATGTGGAATTCAAACGAGTTTATTAACGATTGTTACTAGGGACTATTGCTCTGCATGATGCTCGATTCACTTGTGTGTTAGGTCTGGCTGTGTTCCCATTCGGGTTAAAATGGAATAAGTATATTTGTCTATAAGCATGTGTTTTTGTGCATTTATGGATTTAATTTCACTCGACTTTTCAAAGTGACAAGTTTATATTATTTTGGCATTCCACTCATTCCATTTCCTTTTGGATTAAAGTTCTATACATAACATGCTTTTACCCTTTTTTAAGCATGTGTTCTCCATTATATTTATCTCTCTCACTTTCTCTCTCTCTCATTTGTCACAGCCATTCGCCGCGTTGCCGCCGTTTGCTGCCGTTGCCGCCGATTCTTTCCTAATTTCTGGTAAGGATTTCTCCTTTCTATTTCTCAAACACCATCACAAGATTTCTCAAATGACTTCAGATAGCATATTAATTTAGGCTCAGTTTTATGTTTGATTGTTTTTATAAATGTTTATATGCTTCATGTTATGTATAGTCAAAGGGGGAGTGAGGGGGGTGAATGTCTAAAATTAATAAATAAATAAAAAATAAGTAAAAAAAAAAAAAAAAAATAAGTAAAAAAAAAATGAAATAAAAAAAAAATAAAATAAATAAAAAAAACAAAATAAATAAATAAATAAAATAAATAATAATAAAATAATAATAATAATAATAAATAATAATAATAATAATAATAAAAATATAATAATAAAAATAAAAAATAAAATAAAAAATAAAAATAAAAAAAAAACAAAATAAATAAATAAATAAAATAAATAATAATAAAATAATAATAATAATAATAATCATAATAATAATAAATAATAATAATAATAAATATAAAAATAATCGTAAAAAATAAAATAAAAAATAAAAAATAAAAATAAAAATAAAAATAAAAATATACATATACATATATGTATATATATAATAAGATGAGAGCCTTTCTCACACACGGCTATCAAAATCCGTCCATCTTTGATAAAAAAAGATAGAGCAAATAAGTTCTCCTTTGTTTGAGCAAAGGATTTTACATTTAATAAGAGTTTTTCGGTTTCCTTTGTCCTCTTCTCTCTAAGGATCTTAAACATCACGGCCATGTTCTTGTCGCTGTCTGTTTTCTCTCGGTGGTATACGGTCACAAGTAAAAACAAGGTATGAGTATAACACCGGTGAAGAGAAAACAAAACTTTCCTCCAATTTTTTAATCTCCACCTTCCATTTACCTAAGATCGATTGCGGAATCTTCCTCATGAGCATGAAAGTTGGCGGTGTTGCTCTCAATCTCATGGTTGCTTCGCAAAACATGCAAAGCAACCGTGAGATTGAGGGCAACACCGCCGCCTTTCAAGCTCATGAGGAAGATTCTCGTAATCAGGATCTTGGGTAAATGGAAGGTGGAGATTGAAAAAATTGGAGGAAAGCTCTGTTTTCTCTTCACTGGTGTTATACTGTTACCTTGTTTTTACTTGTGACCGTATACCACTAGTGAAGAGTAAAACATGCACTGTCAAGAACATGGCTGTGATGTTTGAGATCCTTAGAGAGGAGGACAAAGCTTGAAACCGAAAACCTATATTAAAACAGAAAATCCTTTGCTCAAACAATGAGAACTTGTTTGCCGTCTTCTCTTGGTCTAAGCCGAGATAGGTTTTTGATTGTTGTGGATGATAACGACTCTCATCTTGTTTATTGATCAAAATTATGCATGTTATGGTAATGAATAAAAATAAAAATTATGCACGATTATATGATTTGTAAATATCATTATTGTCTATTAAAATTGCTTGATTTTCGATTATAAAGCAAGTAGACAAAGTGATATTTGCAATTCATACGTGTATTTCGGGATGGGATAGAAGCCGACCCCAATTCTAAACCTAATGGACATGAATTGTCCTTTCACCCTAGAGAATGATATACTTAACAACAAAGAATTAAATATTAATATTTAAAATTATTCACATCCACCTAAACCGACTACCGAGACCAATTTGTGTTGAAAATTCTGATGTTCCAGAAGCCGGTGTGAATTAGGGTTAGGGTTTTATATCAATAAACCTAAATGAAGTGTCTTTTTATTTGTATATATATATTGATATATGGTTTTTATTTGTGTATATAATATACTAGTTTAGATATGTCGGGTCGAGGTGGCAATCGTTCAAAGAGAGGCAAGGTTGCGGGATTTGTCCATCATCTTGTTTCTCCAAGGACTCGGAGGGAGGGGCTCTACGTGCAGTTCAGACGTAGTGATGATGATTTGAGCAGTCAAGGTAATGTAAGCTCTAGTATTCCAGTTAGTGAACCATCCGGACGGGTTAACTTGGACGCAATTATTAATGAGGATGGAAAAATGGAAATATCTATCTCTCCTAGTGGCCAGTAAGTATTATTTAATTGTAAATGTCATATATATAATGTTTACATTTTATTATTGTCTTTTTATTTGTATATATATTGATATATTGTTTTTCAATTAATATCTTATAGGTTTATACATGGTGGTTGTCAAGATCCCGCTAGATGGTTTGGGAATTTATTCAGCGGGTATAATTTTGAGGAATTTCATCCCACCCCGAAGTCAATATCAAAAGAGGTGTACGCTATCTGGTATAGCCAGTTTCAGGTAAAAATTACTTAATTCTCTTTCCTTTGTAAAGTTTGTAGACTATTCCCTTGTGTATTTAACTACTTTTACTATTTTTGTAGCACATATATTCATGCCCTGGGTGTACCGACGTTCAAATCGAGGCGGCTTTCAAGAAATTGGTTGCTAAGCGGTACGCTGGGAAAGTGTACGACATGAAAAGAAAGTGGCTAAATGATGGTTTGCCTCCAGCTAATTTCTCCACTGGTGCGTGGGAGCAGTGGGAAGCCTATTGGAACAGTGAGAAATTTCAAAAAAATTCAGAAATTGCAAAGAAGAATAGGAACTCACAAGAGGGGCGGGGGAGTGTGCACACTGGAGGATCAATTAACATCAGCGAGACTTGGTCCAGAATGGTAAACTTACTTCATTTATTATCCGTTTGTAAATTAAGCAATACTCTATTTGATTCATATATTTTTATTATTTGATAGGCTTTTTAAAGTTTTAATTTTTTTGTATGTTAAGCGTAAGAAACACGGAGATGATGAGGGCGATGCGTCGCTGTGTGTTTTACGGCTACACATGCGGAGGCTGCGATGGCTCGGGGGCCACAATGGGTCAACCCTTATTACTGCAGACCCTTTTATGTAAGTGTTAATAGTATTTTCTATTAGTAAATTATAAATTATTTAGTTAAAGAAATATTATTTTCTACCATAGTGTATAATGTATTATTTTTTTTCAGAAGAGTATGATAGGAGGTGGCTCGTGAGGAGGCTATTGAAGAAAGAAGTTTTGCTCCCGAGAGCACCGAGCGGCCCGCCTTTCGTGAAAAGCTTTGGGCGGCCATTTGTCCTCCGAGACAAGCAACCAAGAGGGAGACCGCTTGCACGGATTCGGGAGGACATGGTGCGGGGTATTTTAACATGCCATTCCGTAGCCCTACTACGCAATACTTTCATCTTCTTCCTCCCGGCGGTACCATCATGTGGATCAAGAAGCGTTTGATGATCGGGTCAACAGAGAGGTTGAGAGGCGAGTGGAGCTGATCCAAAGCCCAGTGCGAGCCCGGTGGAGGCCTGTGCAGTGGCAGACCCACCGCAGACCTGAGATGCACACCTGTGTGGAGGCCCAGGTGCAGAGTATATTGGAGCAACAACTTGAGCAGCGCATGCAACAATACTTGGCTACCATGAATTTGCAATCACAGCCACAGCCACAGCCACGTAATAGCGGTAACGCTTCTGATGAGTCAGTCGGTCAATACCTTAGGCGAAGTGGCGGTGGTAGTGGCGGTGGTAGCGGTAGCGGCAGCGCTCGTGGTCGGGGTCGTGGTTGATTGACATTCATTTTATTTGGCTGACATGTAATGTAAACAAATATATTTTGTTTCCCTTTCCCTTTCCCTTCCCTTTTCCCCAAGCGAAACAATTTCCTTTTCCCCTTTTCCCCTTTCCCCTTCCCCTTTTCCCCTTTCTCCTTTCCCCTTTTCCCCTTTCCCCTTTCCCCTTTCCCCTTTCGCTATGTGATGTTATTACAGTTTCATTTTATTTGATGTTCAAACAAAACATTTTCCCTTCCCCTTTTCCCTTTCCCATTACCCCTTATCCCTTTCCCATTACCCCTTTTCCCTTTGTTTGTAGGTTGTTTGTGTTTTTTTTAAGTTGGGATTTGTTTAAAACAGGTTTGACAGGTCTACAGGTGGTTTAATAATAAAATAGATTTTTTTTTTAAATCTGGTCAAATTACCGACGGATATTTCCGTCGGTAAATAATCAAAAACACAAAAAATAAAATAAATTACCGACGGTAATTTCCGCCGGCAAAGTTGCAGCTTACAGACGGACATATCCGCCGAAAATGTTTCAAATTACCGTCGGACATATCCGCCGGTAAATATGAATTTTTCCGACTGATTTAACCGTCGGTAAGTTTTTTAATATTTTATTATTTTAATATTTACCGACGGAAATATCCGTCGGTAACCTCCGGCAAAGGCTCCGGCGAACCGGCCGGCGTACCTGCTTTCCGACGGACAATTTCTGGCGGAATTTTCTATTTTTCGACGGACTATCCGCCGGTATCACCGACGGAAATGGTCCGTCGGTATTACCAACGAATTATTTCCGACGGAATCCGATGGACTATTTCCGTCGGTAATGTTCATTTACCGACGGATATGGAGAGTTACCGACGAAAATGTCCGTCGGTAAGAGGCCTGATTCTAGTAGTGTACCATCTCAAAGTTCTCTACCCTCCGTCTATACACACTCTCACCTCTTCACCTTTGCAAGACTACGGCAAGTTGGGTGTGCGCTCTCGTTCCCGGCGCTCATTGGTCTACATTCCCGAGGCGAAAGCAGCAAGTGCCCGAGTGATCGTCCATATGATTCGAAATTCAAAATGCTCGGTGCAGAGAGGATTATGGCCCACAAATCTGGAAGCTCATATCCCATGGGTCAGCAGCAGAGTGTAAAAGGTGTGTCCATTGAAGAGCAGAGAGCTACCCTTGAAGTTGTTTTTCCTCACGAGCGAGAGGCCCGGTTGTTTGCTCAGATTGTTAAAGCTAAGGAGGGCGATTTGTGAAGGACAGAAAGGTTGAAAAAGGGTCCTCACCGCACCGATGGCGACGATGTTCTTCCGTCCATCCAATGTTGAAGAAGTCAATCAGTCCTAGTAGGATCTAGAATGTCCACTGTCGGACATAAGTCTGTCGAGTCCAAGTTGGACCAATTTTGCTTTGCAGTGATAAAAATCTTTGTTTCTCTTCTTTCTAGACTCGAGACATCACTAGAACACCTGCGTTATACTCAATTGAAATGTTCTTATTCCAAATGATCACTTGTGCTGCTCACCGACTAATGCTTTGAAATGACTAATGTTTGAATTGATCGGAGCGAGAAAATCGACTGATATCCTTCCCAAAGTGGGGCTTACCAATTTCCCACCTCGATTCCCATTTGCTCACATACTTTCCTTCGTCTTAGCTATCTCGTTGCTCGATGAATTTGCACGGATCTTCCTCGAAGTAAGCCTAAAGGAAACAATGAAGACTCAATCTTGTTCAGACTATCCGGTGGAAACTGCGGTTGAAACCTTTCACCCTTAGGAAAACCTTTACCCTTACCCTCACCAAATAATACCCCTTCAGTTCAAGATCGGCATGTTTTGAAACCCATTTAGCCATCGCCAGAAGAAGAGGGACTATCCTTGAGACTCCCGTGATTCAAAAGAAGAGTGACCGTCTCCAAGCTCAAGAACGGCAGAATGCAGTGATCCATCCTGGGAACTAGCTGAAATCCTCCTCTCAAAATAAAAAAGAGAGAGACAAAAATACAAAAAGAGAAGATACAAAAAAAAAGAAAAAAGAAAAGAAAAGAAAAGAAAGAGAGCCTAGTACCCAGTGATCCTCTCAAAAGCAAAAGTCAAAGGATCCGGTCGTTACTCAAGAGGAGTCTCAGAGTGAATAAAGAGACAGCATGGATGTCCCCTCACCATTACCTCTAACCAATTTTGGCCGTCCTCTCAATTTTAGAGGATATTCCCAATACCTTGACCAATCCCAAGCCGTCCTCTCGATTTTAGAGGACATTACCATTACCATTACCCTTACCTTTGCCTTTAGCCAAAGCCAAAAGATTGACCTCTCATTCTTAGAGGCGTTAAAGATATAATCGCAGATTTCCCTTGCCATAGAATTCCCAAACACATCCCCAAAAGCCAACCTCTCATCTTTAGAGGTCCAATCATTAAAAAGCCCAGCCGACCTCTCGTTTTAAGAGGTCATGATATCCATAATTACCCAAAGACCGATCGAAACCCCGAGACCCAGTCGCAGTTCCTACCGGGTAGCAGTTTCATTCCAATACCGTCGAGATCTTAAAACAGATTGTTGCTTAAAGAGGAGCCAAGTCTATCCCGGCTCAAAGGACCGTCAAGCGAAGATTGTGCAAATTTCCTTCGTTCATTCGATGTTTTATGTGAGCATATTTCTTTTCCCCTCCGCAAACACCTGCCGTGAATATCCCACTGGGGCTTCACATCCATGTCTCCCATCGACACTCCAAGAGGACATGTTTTGCAATTCTCAAAATCCTCAAAGGTCCTCAGATCCTCGAATTCCAACGTTCATTCTTTTCATTCGGGATAAGCCCGAACTACGGCGACCTGAGCTCCTCGCCATGGGGGGTAACGTAGGCAACCAGAAATGGCCCGGTCACAAATACGAGCAAATCTCAGAAAACCTGGTCTCCTCAAGGGCCGTCTCTATACACAGATCCTTCGTTCAGTCTTTCCAAATTCGATCTCGATATCAGTGGGTTTTCTCCTCAGGATTAATGAAAATATTTGCTCATATCGGCTTTGGCGGTTGACTAACCCGAACATCAATAAAGAGTTTTAAGCAGCTTTGTGATCATCACGAATAAGACAGGTTTTCAAGTGCCTTGACAAGTCTTCTCTTTCTACATAATAGGAAGATAGAGCTAAACACTGTGTCGGTCAGCAGGGGCTTCCATACACTTTTCCACACCTTGCGATGCTTATACTCTCCCAAAAGAGTCAAACCTAAAGCGAGAGTGTCATACAGAAGCTCGGGATTCATTTCCCACCATTCGAAAGATATGCCCCTGCACGCATACATTTCCGAGTCTTGTCCAGCGACTGATTGACTGCGATTTGAAATGATGAATTGCCTCTGTGGCCACAAGATGACTCTGCCTACGATGAAGCTGCATGGAATGTCCTCAAGCTGAGGCTTTGGTTAAGGTATCCCTCCGGCTCTCCTTACCCGATTCCCTCCAAGATTGCTTTGCACTGTCAACTGGGGCTTCGCCAAGCCATGATCGCTCTCTGCCCCCCTCTGCTGCTTGCTGTCTCAGACGCGCGATGCACTCTGTCCTCACCAGCAACGGACCTGCTGCAATCTGTACTCTTGGGAGCATCCCCGACTTGCCTAGCCGCGCCATATCATTTTTCCACCTCACGGGAGAGGGTCCACCTCATTACAAACACTTTCGTCCTATACACGACCCCTCATAGCATAATGGCTACCTACATATCCGCTCATCAAGCCGTGCCAAACCCCTACTTCCCTATTCTCCCCAGCTGAGATGGACTTGTGCAACAAAAGATTAATAATGCATAAGCAAGAGACTAATAAAATGCAAAGTGCCTAGTAGTGTTGTGTCTCCCCCCCGCAGAGTACGATAATCAAGTGATCATATTTTGATTGTGAGGATTGCCCCTCAGATCACAATCTTGGACAAGGATTCCAATCCTGCAGGTGGCAGACCCCGCCTTTATCAAAAGGCCCCAGAACTACGAATTGGCTTGATTCCCTTTTTTAAGGGATACGTAGGAATCCTTTCTCCAAAGGTCCAGCCATCCGATCATCAGCATCATTTGGAAGAGCCCCAGCTGCCTCAGTCTCCTAGCAATGCTTGTCAAAGAAAGAAGAGCTCCAGCTGCCCCTAGAATCCAGACAATAAAGCTCACCATCCTTGACTACTTCAAAGACTATTTTGCAAAGACCTCCCCGTGAACGACCACCCAGCAAGCGTCGACAAGTGGTAAAGGTCCCTCCAGCAGCCATGATTACAAGCAGTAGCATGAGATCCCTCCCAGCCTACACCTCCCCAATGAGACTAATGGTAGCATGAGACCCTGCATAGCCTACTCTCCCAACAACAGCTTATAGCCTAAGACCCTCCGGCAGCCCACATCTACCCCGCAAGTCCAATGATCAAATCTGAGCCGCACCGATCTCAAAGATTGCCCCTCAAAGCGTAACCGGGACGGGAAAAGTCCGCGCCTACCCGAATCTCCTGCAGCACGTCAAAAGTCATAAGCCCCACCGTCGCCCGTCAATAAGAGTCGCCGCCCAAAGAAGCAAGAGTCTCTGCTGCCAGCAGTAGTAGCATCAACCCCTCCTGGCAGCCTACACCTATCCCCGCAAAGATTTATAGCCTAAGACCCTCCTGCAGCCTACACCTATCCCCCCAGAGTAGCATCAACCCTCCTAAGAGCCTACCTCCCAACAGCAGTTATAGCCTAAGACCCTCCGACAGCTACACCTATCCCCAGCAGTAGTAGCATCAACCCCTCCGGCAGCTACAGATTCTAGATTCCAGGTTCAGACGCCTCAAAACAGTCCCCCCATCAGGTCCAGACGCCTCAAAACAGTCTCTCCATCAGGTTCAGACGCCTCAAAACAGTCTCTCCATCAGGTTCAGATGCCTCAAAACAGTCTCCCGCCAGGTTCAGATGCCTCAAAACAGTCTTCCACTGTGTTCGACGCTCAAAATGCTTCCCCATCAGTTCGTACGCCTCAAAACAGCTCTCCCACCAGTCCGTACGCCTCAAAACAGCTCCCACCAGTGTACGCCTCAAAACAGCTTCCCGCCAGTGTTCAGACGCCTAAAACAGCTTCCACTGTGTTCGGGACGCCTCAAAACAGCTTCTCACCAGTTCGACGCCTCAAACAATTTCCTACCAGTTCGGATGCCTCAAAATAGTCTCCCGCCGTGTTCGGATGCCTCAAAATGTCTTCCACCGAGGTTCGGACACCTCAAAACAATCTCTCCATCAGTTCGGGACGCCTCAAAACAAGCCTCCCACTGTGTCCAGACGCCTCAAAACAGCTCTCCCGCCTGTTCGGTACGCCTCAAAATAGTCTTCCACTGTTCGACGCCTCAAAACAAGCTCCCACTGTGTCCGATGCCTCAAAATGCTTTCCCACTAGGTTCGAGACGCCTCAAAATGCTTCACTTGAGTTCGTACGCCTCAAAATCTCTCCATCAGGTTCGTACGCCTCAAAATGCTTCTCCCACCAGTCCGACGCCTCAAAATCTTCCCATCAGGTTCGACGCCTCAAAACGCTTCTCCCAGTGTCCAGACGCCTCAAAATCTCCCACTGTGTACGGACGCCTCATAATAGTCTCTTTGGATCAGACACCCCCCGAATAGTCTGAACTACGATTTGGCTTGATTCCCTCCTCGGGATACGTAGGAATCCTTTTCTCAAAAGGTCCATCCATCCTTTTCCCCAGCCGCTCAATGGGATTGGGTCTTATTTTATCGATAACCTCACTTCTTCCATAAGTGACATTGCCGAGGGGCTCTGTAAGTACGCCAATCCAAATTTGTGACCTTTCCAGATGCATTTTAAGTGATAAGATTGCATTTAGGGGCGTTTTGGTAAATTCTCGGTCCATTCCGAGACTTCTGAAAACATTTCATAAGTTTCATGCGAAGGAAGTACTTGTACTTTGCTCGAGTTAAAGGACCTAAAGAGAATAAAACTGTTTTGGACTTTTTGGGTATTACCTAGGAAGGTTCCAGAATCAGTTTTGGCGCCAGAAACGGTTATGGTCACCTTGTGTCACGCGACAACTCGAAGCATGGAAAGTGGTTACGTTACGTCGTGCGACACAAAGTGACCATAGGCTGCAGCTATAAATAAGACCCTACCCTCTCGCTTTGGATCCGAATTTCACCTCCCTAAAGCTACTCGCCCAAATTATGCCGTAAACTCCCTCTCTCTCTCTCTCTCTCATACCAAAACCACCCAATTCCCCTCCAATTTCCTCACCTCTCACCCCTCTTCAACCCAATTCTCTCTCAACTTCCCTATACACTTGAAGCCCCTGAATCCAGCTCTCAGGTCGTGCTCAGATCTCCATCTCGAAGTTGAATTGAAGACTCCTACTCCTAACTTGGTGTAAGAGTTGAGGACTACAAGGGTAACACTCTCTCCTCTTTTCTCTCTTATTCATTTGTTCTAATTACTCTCTCTCCTTCTCCACTTGATAATCAGGCTCCTTCTGCCTCGAATTATCAAGTGGCAACTGCAATCTCTCTATTTAAATAGCTTTTACTTGAGTCCAATTGCTTGGTTGTGATGTGATTTATTTGGATTTGCAATTTGGACATCAAGGGAGTGTGGATCTTCCATATCCACACTCCTTTGATTGATTCGTGTTTAATTCGTATTGTTATTACTGCTTCTGATATAATTGTTGTGTAATTGTTGGATCTGCATCTCAATTTGTGAGGTACCTGCAGATGGTAAACACATGTCACGCGACATATGTGGACATGAGGAGTCCTGTGTCACGCGACATGTTGTGACCATCTGCAGGGACCATATTTCAGTTGTAGCTTGTTTTGTTTAGTTGTTTTAGTATTTAGTTTCATGTTCATGTTATTCAGTTCCTAGATCTGGTTTTACTTGATTCATCTGGAGATTTGGTGATTTGTTTGGTTGTGAGCCTCTGCAAGGTGACCATTGATGTCACACGACATATCGGGACAAGGGAGTCATATATCACGCGACAGATGTGATCCTTTGCAGAGGACCTGTTTTCTCTTGTAATCTGTTTCTTGTTGATGTAAAGGGACGTGGCCTCCCAGAGTCAATGGCTTACAAATTGTATTTCCCCTTGTTGATTAATAAAACAAAGCAATTTAATGCATTTCATACATATCTTGTCATACACACTTTGCACACACATTTGGATGATTTAAATGTTGAACAATTGAAAGACTCGTCTACGGACGAGGCGTGTTGGGTGAACTCTCAGTTCTTCCCAACACGTAACTGTAAGTGCTCCAATTTGAGTTGTTAGAATTTTCGTTAGAAAATTAACGAAAGTTTTAACATTTCTAACATTTCTAACATTCCTAACATTCCTAACAAAGTGAGGGTAGATTAGGGATTGCCATTTAAAGATAAACCATGGAAAGGAATCAAAAAAGCAAAAGAAATTGGAAAAATCTGAATTGGGCAAGTTGAAAAACATAAACTGCTGGATTTTTGAATTTTATTCTTCCTGTCCAAAGCCTGGAGCTGCATTTAATGAACAAAGGCACGTTTACAACCCAATCCGTGCGGACATGTTTGACATTTCCAGAGGCCTATAAATTAAACCCTCCTCTCTCGGTTACACAACACAATTGGCGCACAGAAGCTGTATTCTGGCGAAAAATAGGGAGAAAACAGTGGGAATTCACTAGAATTGCCACCATTTTCTCCTCAATCTTGCCCAAACCCCTCTCACTCAAAATACTTTCAAAACACTCTCATACATACTCTCATACATACACCAATCCAAGCTCAAATCACCCCTTAGGAGGAGGATTAGAGAGAAAAAATAGAGGACTTAAGTGTTATCTACTTGTTTTCTCTTTGACCAACTCCATTATCAAACCCTAAACACATTCAAGCCTTGAATCCACCCAAACACAAATCCAAACACCAAATCTTGATACTCCTCAAGTCAAACACCAAATATTGATACTCCTCAAGTCAAATTCCAAGCCTAGGAAGATAGGGTGTCACCATTGGTAAAGCCCTCCTTCTCTAAACCCTAAAACTCCCTTTTAACTTCTTGTTCTTCTTACTTTGATTTACTTTATATCTAGTTTAACTTTAATCTTGACCTAAGATGGTCATCTTGAAGTTCATCTTCATGAATGACCATCTCAAATGGTCCACATTTTAAATCTCTAGTTGATTTTTCTCTTTAATTTCATCTCTACAAAATTCCCCTTCCCAAGCAAATGAAATGCTTAAGTCCTAATGTACCCCAAGGATGGTTTGATATAGTAGATCACCACTAAAATGTCTAGTGACTACTAATCAAAACCTAGGGAAATGGGGACAAGCATGGATGCAAAACCCCTTTTAAATCACATTTCCTTCTTGAGAATGTTCTTTGTCCAGTAGCAATTTTCTAAGACCCTTTCCGTTCTTCCGAGCTTGATTCTTGATATCAGCTGATTTTCTCCTCGTGATTAATCAAAATATTTGTTCATATCAGATTTAGGAGTTGAATAACCCGAACATTAACAAAGGGTTTTAAGCAGCCTTGTGATCATCATGAATAAGACAAGTTTTCAAGTGTCTCGACAAGTCTTCTCTCTCTCCATCATAGGGAAATAGAGCCAAACACTGTCTTTCTGTCAGCAGGGGCTTCCATACACTTTTCCACACCTTGTGATGCTTATACTCTCTCAAAAAAGTCAAACCTAAAGCGAGAGTGTCATACACAAATTCGGGAGACATTCCCACCTTTCAAAAGATATGCCCCTGCACGTAAACATTTCTGAGTCTTGTCCAAGTGACTGGTTGACTAAGGTCTGAAAAGATGGGTGCCTCCTCTGTAAGACTACTCTGAATTTCTTCACGCTGGGGCTTGCTAAGCGGTTCTCCCAGGTTCTCCTGTATCAGCTCTTCAAGCTGGGGCTTCTATAGTCATCTTTGGGTCCACATTGGGTTTTTCACCACGAGATAGATTCGATCTTTGTCAGATTATTTTTAGGATTGCTTTGCATTACCAATCAGATTGGGACTCTACTAATGACAACGAGGTTATAAGATTGGGGCTTCGCCGAGTCGCTTCTTCAAAATCTGGACTTTGCCTACCCAATTCTTCAGACCAAGACTTTGCCAAAGAAGGGATCTTTCCTCGCTTTAATAGGATCCGGGGGCTTTGTCAAGTTGGTCCTTTGGATCTGAATTTTATCAAGTCACAAGAAAGGTCTAGTCACATCAACAACTAGATTTTTAACTTGGTACATAGCAGCTTCCCGTAGCATCGGGATTTAAGATCTGGGTTTCTCCCTGCATTAGCAATTTCATCAAATCATTCTCCGAACAAGGTTTCGGCCGAGGTCACAGCTCACCCAAATGAAAGAAGCTTCACTCATATCAACGTGCCCTAGAGCCTGTCAGCATCAGCTTCAAATGACCAAGATTGAGAGAGAAAATTCCAATCAAGACCCGGGATCCGAATCCAATCTCATCAAAATTGAGGTCCATGTGATACTGTTAACAAAACCTCATCAACAACCGCTGTTTCAATCGCGATCGAGGGCTCTCACCACTTGGTCAAAATCTGTTCCAAACAGTTTCCAGACACATACATCCCAATGCATCCCCTCTCATCACCATGCATCCCCACAAAAATCTCCCAAAGGCTCATGTAGCATGCACAAAACTTGAATCAATAGGAAAAATCCTAAGTGATTGAAGATCATAAATCATAATTTCCCTGCCAAAAGCGTAGGCTAAGTGCATCTTCGAAATCAAGTAAATGCATCATCTCGTGAACATATGCAGTGATACTGTCATAATCATTCTGATTCTATGCATGCATCTGTCATCATGAATGTCATATATGCATCTTCCTCTCTACTAACCAATGCAGGAAATCGAATGTGAAAGACCATTTTCCTTCGCTATTGAAACTTGCCCTTTACAAGGAAGATATTTACCAAAGTCCAAAATCAATGGTTTCAACAAAATCGCAAGAAATCAAATGCCCCTTTTCGGCAAGAGATGATTCCGGGCAAAACATGTGCAGATCACCTCCAGTGTCTACAAATCGGTCAGAGACGCCAAGTTCTCAAATACAGTTCGGTCAGAGACGCCAAGTTCTCAAATACAGTTCGGTCAGAGACGCCAAGTTCTCAAATACAGTACGGTCAGGGATGCCAAGTTCTCAAATACAGTACTGACAGAGATGCCAAGTTCTCAAATACAAATCGGTCAGAGACGCTAAGTTCTGAAATACAAGTCGGTCAGAGACGCTAAGTTCTCAAATATAGTTCGGTCAGAGACGCCAAGTTCTCAAATACAGTTCGGTCAGAGACGCCAAGTTCTCAAATACAGTACGGTCAGGGACGCCAAGTTCTCAAATACAGTACGGACAGAGACGCCAAGTTCTCAAATACAAATCGGTCAGAGACGCTAAGTTCTCAAATACAGTTCGGTCAGAGACGCCAAGTTCTCAAATACAGTACGGACAGAGACGCCAAGTTCTCAAATGAAAATCGGTCAGAGATGCCAAGTTCTCAAAATGCAAATCGGCCAGGGACGCCAAGTTCCCAAATATAATACGGTCAGGGACGCCATGTTCTCAAAGACAAGTAGGTCAGGGACGCCAAGTTCTCAAATACAGTTCGAACAGAGACGCCAAGTTCTCAAAGATGCATCAAGACTCTCAACACTATCAACTACCACGCAGCCCCCCGCAACTTTCTCTCCCCGCAGTAAGCACAAAGAAAGGTACGTTAGTCCTTCAACATATCTCAAAAATAAGAATGCACTCACAAATGTTGCATACTTACCCATAGCTTTAGCTATCCCTATCTCCGCAAACAAAGAACGTAAGCTTTAGTCAATCCTCGGGCGACTTCCCTAAAATAGTCAATCCTCGGGCGACTTCCCTAAAATAGTCAATCCTCGGGTGACTCCCCTAAGAGCAGTCAACCTTGGGTACAAAGCTCATAACCTCTCGTTATCACCACCTCTTTGAAGAACTATGTAGCCTACCATAGGTCCAGTCACTTGACCAATACGGTCACCCTTTTCCCCGATAGTTCTCGTAAGCCCGAAATCTTCCCCAGCGAGAACACCTTCAAATAGTCTCCCTCAGGTACTAAACCTCGACTTAGAATCATACTCCTGAACTAAGTCCCCATTTAGGTTCATACTCCTGAACTAAACCTCGACTTAGAATCATACTCCTGAACTAAGTCCCCATTTAGGTTCATACTCCTGAACTAAACCTCGACTTAGAATCATACCCCTAAACTAAGTCCCCATTTAGGTTCATACTCCTGAACTAAACTCCAACAAAGGCTAACGAAATCCCCAGCGAAGTTAACGGAATCCCGTTTCTTTTCCCATTATCATCCATTTCCTCGGCAGCAAACATAAGACTGATCCCTTCAAATGAAGTCCACCAATAGACCATCTATCCCAAACCATCAAAGGGAAATCATTTCAAATCAAGGTTCGAGGCACCTAAGACGCCATCTCCAAGGTTCGAGGCACCTAAGACGCCATCATGAAGGTTTGAGGCACCTAAGACGCCATCATTAAGGTTTGAGGCACCTAAAACGCTATCACACACAACACGAGGAAAGCGATAAATCGCAATCATCCCCTAATTCGACAAACCGAAGTCATTACCAGGGCGACTTCCCCAAAATAGTTAAGTCATAGGGCAATTTCCCCAAAATAGTCAAACCATAGGGCGACTTCCCCAAAATAGTCAAACCATAGGGCGACTTCCCCAAAATAGTCAAACCGTCAAACCATAGGGTGACTTCCCAAAAATAGTCAGATCTTAGGGTGACTTCCCAAAAATAGTCAGATCTCAGGGCGACTTCCCAAAAATAGTCAGACCTTAGGGCGACTTCCCAAAAATAGTCAGATCATAGACCTTTCACGGCCCGTTTGGTCTTATTACGCCTCTCGGTGCAAGCACAGGACTACCCAAACATCCCATGGAGCCTCGTGTCGACCATGCACTTGTCCGTGACACACTTTGTCCGAGACCCGGTTGGTTTTTAGTCTGGTCTGTGTCATGCCCTGTCTATGTATAGACCTTTCCTTTCAAGCCTTAGTCGGCATACCAAGTCAATATCTTTCGGGCCCCTAATCAGTCAAAGTTCTGCCGGTTTTCCGTCATGGACTTTGACCAGATATTGACTGGCGCCTTGACTTTGACTCTGACTGGCACAAATTATACACTCGACTCCCAAAGATGACACTGAGTCATCAAGGATTAATGATTATTCCATGCCTAATTACGACCTAATTGACGACAAGTCAAGATCAATTGTGGACAATCATCAGTCCAAATCATGCCGACTTTTCGTCGAGCCCTCGGACGTGATCTTGACTTTTGACGTCAGCTTTGTCCGTAATTTACATCGAATGCTCGTTAAGACTCGATTACCCGCCAGACTTTTAGGATCGTGTTTCTTTCGGTCGGTGGGACCCGCTTGCCCTTTAGGACCCTCGCCCGGGCCGTCCCACCCTGGGAGGTCGAAATACAGGTGGAATACGAGGGGCTTATAGACGTAGTGACGGGGCCCACTGATCCAGGATCCAGAGTAGTTTGCGAAAAAGAAGAGCAATCTTTTCCAACCGATTAGGATAATAAAACATGTTTTAAGTAAACGTGAACAAATAACTGTTCGTTGCATGAGCCCAAAGCCCAAACACCTACCCTCCTTCATTCCCAGACATCTGAACCCTCGTGCCTTTTCCCCCGCAGCTCCTCACAAAGGTTGGTTCCGGACACCGGGTCACCGTTTGATCAGTTGGGAAGAGTCAAGCGCATCGTCAGCTTCGCCGTTTATTCCGACTCCGGGTTTCAGAATGTCTGCATTAGCCGGTAATGATGGGGACAACGTCACCCCACCTCCTGGGACTCCTCAAACAGAACCGCAATGGAATCAGTTAGTTGAACAGATGAGAGTGCGACAGGAAGCACAGCTGAACAGCCTTATGGAGGCTATCAAAAGCCATGGATTGGCCGCCAGTTTCAACCCAGATGGCACCTTCACTGTGGAAGAAGAAGAGGAAGACCTCAATCCCGCTCTTGGTCAACCCGACTACTCCAGGATGCCACCACCGGCCTCCCACGGTACTAACACCGAGCCCATGCTCCTCGATCTCTAGGTCGCCCGGCTCCCAACCGCACCACCGGATCCACGCAGCTCGACGGGACGGAGCCGCCGCAATGCCTCGGTGGGACAAAGTCGCACGAAATGCCTTCCCATGGTTGGGGATACCCTCTAATGCCACAAAGAAATTGGGATCCCGCCTCGCTTGGGACCAATCAATCCGGACTTTCGCAACAACGGTTTGGAATGCCACCACAGTTTGGTTCGGGCAACAACAGAGCCCTCCTCGTAATGATTCTAGCTCGCCGCTCCTCACACAGCTTCCGCAAACCCATTTCTCACTCGTGGTTCAATGGGTTACCAAGCCCCCATCCCGCCATCGGAATCACCAGACCACAATATCCTCTCGCTTATGCATCCTCGCCACAACCAGCCACGCAATTCAACAACCAGGGACAACGGCCCGCACTTAAGCCTACTTATGGGCCTCACTCCGTAAATCCAAGCCATCTCGGCTACCTCGAATCTGCCTCCATCTTCTCTCGCCGATTGGAAGCCAACAAAGAAGTCGCCGGGTTCTATCCCTTTGCCCAAGCTCCTACCTACACTCCCTGTGGTAATTTGGGCCAAGGACAAGTTTTCACCTATGCTCCGGATATGGTATTCCTTCCACCAATGCATCACCAACAGCTAGTCCTCTTCCCGGCTTAAATATCGGCTCGTGCATTCCCGCTCCACCTTTGGATCCCCAATTGGCTTGGTTTATGGAGCAACACAAGGAAATGAAAGCGCAGACGCTGAATTGACCGTCAAAAGGAACACCGCTCTTCGGCCTACGTATCCCGACTCAATTGTACCCTCGCCTCACAAGTTCGTGATGCCCAATCTCGAATCAAGTTGATGGAAGTGCGTGCCCTAAAACCCACTTGGACACCTACACTTTGGCAATGAAAGCTAAGGGATGCACAAACCAGCTTGGCCGACTACTTCGCCTCTTTGAAGTCGTGGGCTTTGAAATGGTTTTTCCGATTGCAGATGAAGCTAGGGCTACTGGGAACAAATTACCAAGCACTTTCACGTATAAGTATAAAGCCAACTTGGAATGGGAAACAAATAGAGTTGACTCGCAGACAACGGTGCAGCGCCCGATGAGAATATTGGGGATTTCTATAAAAGGTGGAACTCGAAACAATGCCACTTCCTTAGTGAAATGGCCATTCCTCCTCTCGACGAGGAGCGCTAGACATCTTTCGCCATGCTTGAAGCCGCATTTGAGAGCTTCCTCGCCACTTCCCTACGCCGACTTGCGTGCAATGGTTAATTCCGGGGCTAAGTTCGAAAGGCTTACAATCGCTAGCCGACCGTCGCACCTCGCTTGGCGTATACCGGGTTTCTTCCACCTCCAACACAGCTCCCGCCCAACCAAAAGGTAAAGAAGTGATTAGCTATGCGGGACAGATCAGAATAATGCCACTTCCTTTGTTCCCAAGAAACCCGATGCATCCAGATCCCGCTCCAAGACTTGAGAAACTTTGGGATGCCTTTGAGTGATATCTTCAGAGGTTTGGTGAGAGAAGGTTTGCTCCGGCCTTTGGAAAATTATCGGCCCTAGAAACCCCAATGCTCCTTTGGATACCTCCAAGCATTGTGCCTTTCATCGCACTCATGGGCACCTGACAGATGATTGCGTCCCCCTGAAAAAGGTAATCCAAAGTTTGATTGAACAAGGGAGGTTAGAGGTGCCTGAAGGGCCCAATACTATCAGTAACCCATTCCCTAGAAACAACAACCCGAATGTCAACATGGTTGAGTTTGTTGATTCAAGACTTGTGGGCATAATGGAATTTGACTCACCCCTTTGTAAGGTCGGTGGACCGACCATCGCAGATGATGAAAATGGTTGGATTAAGCAAGAGATTGCCAAAGAAATCCTGATGGAAAGATCTGCAATAGCCCCCATCTCCAGCGTCGAAGAGTAGATGCATGGTCCAACAACAAAGAGCGGCTAGACTAGGGGATACCTATCTTTAAAATAGTCTTTTAAGTCAACCTTCGTAGGTTCTAGTACTTTTCTTTCACCTAAGTCCTTCCTGGACATTTGTCGTTATAGTCCATTTTGGACATAGTAGTTAAATGTCTAACTTTTAATATAAGTCTTTTTTCTTTTCTTGCTAGACTCGAGACATCACTTGCACACCCACGTTAAACTTAATTGAAATGGTTTTATCCTAGATGATCACTTGTGCTGCTCAACCACTAATTCTTTGAAATGATTAATATTTAAACTAATCGGAGTGAGAAAATCAATTGATATCCTTCCCAAATTGGGGCTTACCAACTCCCCATCTTGCATCTCATATGCTCACATCCCTTTCATCATCATCCTCTCGTTGCTCGATGAATTTGCATGGATCTTTTCTCATATAAAGCTTAAGCAAGCAATGAAGACTTAATTTCGTTTAGGTCATCCGGTAAGGATTGCGGTCGAAGCCTTTCACCCATAGGAAAGCCATTACCTTACCCTCACCAAACAATATCCTTTCATTTCAAGATCGGCATGTTTTGAAACCCTGTTTAGCCATCACCTTTTCTCCTTATTGAGAGAAGTCCAAGCAACGCCAATGAAGCTAGCTTCGAGAGTCAGCGATGCATAAAATGTTCAAGTTGTGAAGGAAAGAAAGATAATCCTCAACTCCTCAAGAGGGCCTTCCGAATTATCAAAGGAAGGATTTTAAAATCCTCGCAATTCAGCAAAAAACCTCAATGTCTCAGGAGGCTCTTCAAAAAAAAAAAAAAAATAGAAAAATTCAAGCAAGAACTTCAAAAAAAAAGAGGACCGTCGATCCTCACAATTCAGCAAAAGTCCCCGACTTCTCAAGAAGCTCTCCAATGATCAAAAAAAAAGAGCCCGAATCCTCGCAAGTTCGCAAAAGTTGTCGATAGCTTGGACTTCCTCTCACCATTACCTTAAATCAATCCCAAGCCATCCTCTCGATTTTAGAGGATACTCCCATTACCCTCGCCTTTGGTCAAAGTCAAAATTTGACCTCTCATTCTTAGAGGTAATCAATCTTCCCCGCCATAGATTTCCCAAACACATCCCTGCAAGCCAACCTCTCATCATTAGAGGTTCAGTTAGCAAAGGCCCAAATTTACCTCTCATCTTAAGAGGTCATGATTTTCCAAATCACCCGATGGCCGATCGAAGCCCGGAAACCCAACTGCAATTCCTATCGGATAGCAATTTCATCGTAATCAAATTAATATTTCATTGCTTGCTTAAATTGGAATCTAATCCATTTTGGTTCAAAATTACCAATCAAAGATTGTGCGAATTCAAATTTGATTCATGTGAGCATAATTCATTTCTACTCCACAAACACTTGCCGTGGATGTCCCACTGGGGCTTCGCATCCGTGTCTTTCATGGACACTCTAAGGGGATATGTTATTCGAATCTCCAATCCTCAAATTCCCAAAAGAACCTCAAAGTCTTGAATTTTCACACTCATTCTCTCTTCATTCGGGATAAGCCCGAACTACGGCGACCTGAGCTCTTCATAATGGAGGGAACGTAGGCAACCGTAAATGGTCCTACGAAATCACAAACAAATCTCAAAAAAAAAAAATCCGGTCTCATCAAGGATCGTCCCTATACACTTTCCGTTCTTCCGAGCTTGATTCTCGATATCAGCTGATTTTCTCCTCGTGATTAATCAAAATATTTGTTCATATCAGATTTAGGAGTTGAATAACCCGAACATTAACAAAGGGTTTTAAGCAGCCTTGTGATCATCATGAATAAGACAAGTTTTCAAGTGTCTCGACAAGTCTTCTCTCTCCATCATAGGGAAATAGAGCCAAACACTGTCTTTCTGTCAGCAGGGGCTTCCATACACTTTTCCACACCTTGTGATGCTTATACTCTCTCAAAAGAGTCAAACCTAAAGCGAGAGTGTCATACACAAATTCGGGAGACATTCCCACCTTTCAAAAGATATGCCCCTGCACGTAAACATTTCTGAGTCTTGTCCAAGTGACTGGTTGACTAAGGTCTGAAAAGATGGGTGCCTCCTCTCGTAAGACTACTCTGAATTTCTTCACGTTGGGGCTTGCTAAGAGGTTCTCCTGTGTTCTCCCGTATCGCCTCTTCAAGCTGGGGCTTCTATAGTCATCTTTGGGTCCACATTGGGTTTTTCACCACGAGATAGGTTCGATCTTTGTCAGATTATTTTCAGGATTGCTTTGCATTACCAATCAGATTGGGACTCTGCTAATGACAACGAGGTTATAAGATTGGGGCTTCGCCGAGTCGCTTCTTCAAAATCTGACTTTGCCTACTCAATTCTTCGCACCGAGGCTTTGCCAAAGAAGGGATCTTTCCTCGCTTTAATAGGATCCGGGCTTTGTCAAGTTGGTCCTTTGGATCCGAATTTTATCAAGTCACAAGAAAGGTCTAGTCACATCAACAACTAGATTTTCAAACTTCTGTAACTTGGTACATAGCAGCTTCCCGTAGCATCGGGATTTAAGATCTGGGTTTCTCCCTGCATTAGCAATTTCATCAAATCATTCTCCGAACAAGGTTTCGGCCGAGGTCACAGCTCACCCAAATGAAAGAAGCTTCACTCATATCAACGTGCCCTAGAGCCTGTTAGCATCAGCTTCAAATGACCAAGATTGAGAGAGAAAATTCCAATCAAGACCCGGGATCCGAATCCAATCTCATCAAAATTGAGGTCCATGTGATACTGTTAACAAAACCTCATCAACAACCGCTGTTTCAATCGCGATCGAGGGCTCTTACCACTTGGTCAAAATCTGCTCCAAACAAGCTTCCAGACACATACATCCCAATACATCCCCTCTCATTACCATGAATCCCCACAAAAATCTCCCAAAGGCTCATGTAGCATGCACAAAACTTGAATCAATAGGAAAAATCCTAAGTGATTGAAGATCATAAATCATAATTTCCCTGCCAAAAGCTTAGGCTAAGTGCATCTTCGAAAGCAAGTAAATGCATCATCTCGCGAACATATGCAAAGTGATACTGCCATAATCATTCTCGATTCTATGCATGCATCTCGTCATCATGAATGTCATATATGCATCTTCCTCTCTACTAACCAATGCAGAATTCGAACGTGAAAGACCATTTTCCTTCGCTATTGAAACTTGCCCTTTACAAGGAAGATATTTACCAAAGTCCAAAATCAATGGTTTCAACAAAATCGCAAGAAATCAAATGCCCCTTTTCGGCAAGAGATGATTCCGGCAAAACATGTGCGATCACCTCCGGTGTCTACAAATCGGTCGAGACGCCAAGTTCTCAAATACGCTCGGCCGAGACGCCAAGTTCTCAAATACGGTTCGGTCAGAGACGCTGCAAGTTCTCAAATACAAGACGGCCGTGGACGCCAAGTTCTCAAATACAAGCATCGACGAGACGCCAAGTTCTCAAATACAAATCGGTCAGAGACGCTAAGTTCTCAAATACAAGTCGGTCAGAGACGCTAAGTTCTCAAATATAGTTCGGTCAGAGACGCCAAGTTCTCAAATACAGTTCGGTCAGAGATGCCAAGTTCTCAAATACAAGACGGCCGTGGACGCCAAGTTCTCAAATACAGTACGGACAGAGACGCCAAGTTCTCAAATACAAATCGGTCAGAGACGCTAAGTTCTCAAATACAGTTCAGTCAGAGACGCCAAGTTCTCAAATACAGTACGGACAGAGACGCCAAGTTCTCAAATGAAAATCGGTCAGAGATGCCAAGTTCTCAAAATGCAAATCGGTTAGGGACGCCAAGTTCCCAAATATAATACGGTCAGGGACGCCAAGTTCTCAAAGACAAGTAGGTCAGGGACGCCAAGTTCTCAAATACAGTCCGAACAGAGATGCCAAGTTCTCAAAGATGCATCAAGACTCTTAACACTATCAACTACCACGCAGCCCCCCGCAACTTGCTCTCCTGCAGGTAAGCACAGCAAAGGTACGTTAGTCCTTCAACATATCTCAAAAATAAGCATGCACTCACAAATGTTGCATGATTACCCATAGCTTTAGCTATCCCTATCTCCGCAAACAGCAACGTAAGCTTTAGTCAATCCTCGGGCGACTTCCCTAAAATAGTCAATCCTCGGGCGACTTCCCTAAAATAGTCAATCCTCGGGTGACTCCCCTAAGAGCAGTCAACCTTGGGTACAAAGCTCATAACCTCTCGTTATCACCACCTCTTTGACGAACTATGTAGCCTACCATAGGTCCAAATACTTGACCAATACTCGCCCTTTTCCCGATAGTTCTCGTAAGCCCGAAATCTTCCCAGTGAGAACACCTTCAAATAGTCTCCCTCGTACTAAACCTCGACTTAGAATCATACTCCCGAACTAAGTCCCCATTTAGGTTCATACTCCCGAACTAAACCTCGACTTAGAATCATACTCCGAACTAAGTCCCCATTTAGGTTCATACTCCTGAACTAAACCTCGACTTAGAATCATACCCCTGAACTAAGTCCCCATTTAGGTTCATACTCCCGAACTAAACTCCAACAAAAGGCTAACAAAATCCTCAAATGGGTTAACGGAATCCCGTTTCTTTTCCCATTATCATCCATTTCCTCAAAGAAACATAAGACCGATCCCTTCAAATGAAGTCCACCAATAGACCATATATCCCAAACCATCAAAGGGAAATCATTTCAAATCAAGGTTCGAGGCACCTAAGACGCCATCTCCAAGGTTCGAGGCACCTAAGACGCCATCATGAAGGTTCGAGGCACCTAAGACGCCATCATTAAGGTTTGAGGCACCTAAAACGCTATCACACACAACACGAGGAAAGCAATAAATTGCAATCATCCCCTAATTCGACAAACCGAAGTCATCACCAGGGCGACTTCCCCAAAATAGTTAAGTCATAGGGCGACTTCCCCAAAATAGTCAAACCATAGGGCGACTTCCCCAAAATAGTCAAACCATAGGGCGACTTCCCCAAAATAGTCAAACCATAGGGCGACTTCCCCAAAATAGTCAAACCATAGGGTGACTTCCCAAAAATAGTCAGATCTTAGGGTGACTTCCCAAAAATAGTCAGATCTCAGGGCGACTTCCCAAAAATAGTCAGATCTCATGGCGACTTCCCAAAAATAGTCAGATCATAGGGCGACTTCCCAAAAATAGTCAGATCATAGGGCGACTTCCCAAAAATAGTCAGATCTCAGGGCGACTTCCCAAAAATAGTCAAATCTTAGGGCGACTTCCCAAAAATAGTCAGATCCTAGAGCGACTTCCCCAAAATAGTCAAACCATAGGGTGACTTCCCCAAAATAGTCAAACCATAGGGTGACTTCCCCAAAATAGTCAAACCATAGGGCGACTTCCCCAAAATAGTCAAACCATAGGGTGACTTCCCCAAAATAGTCAAACCATAGGGTGACTTCCCAAAAATAGTCAGATCTTAGGGTGACTTCCCAAAAATAGTCAGATCTCAGGGCGACTTCCCCAAAATAGTCAAGTCATAGGGCAACTTCCCCAAAAATAGTCAAACCATAGGGCAACTTCCCAAAAATAGTCAAACCATAGGGCGACATCCCAAAAATAGTCAAATCATAGGGCGACTTCCCAAAAATAGTCAAATCTTAGGGCGACTTCCCTAAAATAGTCATTCCAGGGTCAAAGGCCCGAACTACGACTGGCTTGATTCCCATTCGGGATACGTAGGTAGCCTATCATTAGGTTCAGCCACTCGATCACTTGATCATCCTGTCGAATATGGAGCCTTACTCTTATTGACGACCCCGCTTCCTTCGAAAGCGCCGTCGCCGAGGGGCTACTGTAAGTGCTCCAATTTGAGTTGTTAGAATTTTCGTTAGAAAATTAACGAAAGTTTTAACATTTCTAACATTCCTAACAAAGTGAGGGTAGATTAGGGATTGCCATTTAAAGATAAACCATGGAAAGGAATCAAAAAAGCAAAAGAAATTGGAAAAATCCGAATTGGGCAAGTTGAAAAACATAAACTGCTGGATTTTTGAATTTTATTCTTCCTGTCCAAAGCCTGGAGCTGCATTTAATGAACAGTGCATGTTTACAACCCAATCCGCGCGGACATGTTTGACATTTCCAGAGGCCTATAAATTAAACCCTCCTCTCGCCTTACACAACACAATTGGCTCATAGAAGCCGTATTCAAGGCGAAAATAGGGAGAAAACAAAGAGGAATTCACTAGAATTGCCACCATTTTCTCCTCAATCTTTCCCAAACCCCTCTCACTCAAAATACTTTCAAAACACTCTCATACATACTCTCATACATACACCAATCCAAGCTCAAATCACCCCTTAGGAGGAGGATTAGAGAGAAAACATAGAGGACTTAAGTGTTATCTACTTGTTTTCTCTTTGACCAACTCCATTATCAAACCCTAAACACATTCAAGCCTTGAATCCACCCAAACACAAATCCAAACACCAAATCTTGATACTCCTCAAGTCAAACACCAAATCTTGATACTCCTCAAGTCAAATTCCAAGCCTAGGAAGATAGGGTGTCACCATTGGTAAAGCCCTCCTTCTCTAAACCCTAAAACTCCCTTTTAACTTCTTGTTCTTCTTACTTTGATTTACTTTATATCTAGTTTAACTTAAATCTTGACCTAAGATGGTCATCTTGAAGTTCATCTTCATGAATGACCATCTCAAATGGTCCACATTTTAAATCTCTAGTTGATTTTTCTCTTTAATTTCATCTCTACAAAATTCCCCTTCCCAAGCAAATGAAATGCTTAAGTCCTAATGTACCCCAAGGATGGTTTGATATAGTAGATCACCACTAAAATGTCTAGTGACTACTAATCAAAACCTAGGGAAATGGGGACAAGCATGGATGCAAAACCCCCTTTTAAATCACATTTCCTTCTTGAGAATGTTGCTGTCCAGTAGCAATTTTCTAAGACCCCAGTCCATGGTCTAATTTTTTGGACACAGATAAACTTGGAATTTGGTGTTGACTACAAAACACTTTTTGTAGCCAACATCCAGATATTTGCAGACATATTTTTACTTTATTTTTTACGTGAGTAAAACTCCATTTTCAAATTTTCTTTTGAAGGTCAGATCACCAGTCTCTGGAAGTCCAGATCTCATATCTGAGATTTCCAGAAGGTTTTGGGTCCTCAAATCTTCTCCAAAATGAAAAATTATTTCAAATAAATCTTATTTGAGTTGTCTGGAACAACTTTAATTCTCTGAGTTTTCTCAGATTATGAATTTTTAAAGCCCTTAAATCCATTTCAAAATCAAGTATCCACTGCCTTTTTCATTCTGGCAGAAGTGGTTTTCAACTTCCGAAAATCTTTTGAGTACCAAAACTCAACCCAAAAATCACACTAAAAATCATGGGATCTGTCCAAAGTCTAATAAAGAATTCCCAATTTTTACTTCCCTCAGTATCAACTTATTTTGGCCAAAGTAACACACACACACACACACACACACACAACAAATGGTTTTTAGCTTGGAAGACTCGTTTTACGAGGCATTCCGGGTGCACACTAACGTCCTTCCCGGCATGTAACATGACCTCCGAACCCAAATCTCTTATTTCGGGCATTTTTCAAAGTTTTGGCCCTTAAAACAAAAATGGCGTGGCGACTCCGGTCTTTTTTCGATTGGTTTTTCAAAGAAACGAAAAATTTCAAAAGTTAAACCTTTTCGAAAGAAAAATTTTGGCGGGCACATCATCACAGTAACCTGACCCCCGGAACCCATTTTCTCTCTAAAAAAAAGGTTTTCAATGTTTCCTCTTAAAACGGCGTGGCGACTCCTTATTTTTTATTTTTCGGCGAGCGCACATTCAGGCAGTCCCAAGTGGCTTTGGGGAGCAGGCGTGGAGCAATTCTGGGGCCCGATTGCCGTAGTAGCTATTGCCTTAGGAGTGCCGAAGCCTGGTCTGACCCTCAGAATGTCACGGGAGACACTTTGTTTGACTACGAGACTAGGGTTGACCGACTGACGGAGAGAGGTCCCCTTTTGCAGACTCGCAAGGAGGAGATCCGAGTCGAAGCACGGGCGAATGAAGCCCTGAGAGTTGCTGGATTGTTTGAGTCTATGGGGAGGACCCCTAATCTCGGACTGAGAGACGCAGAGCTGGCTCGCGTGGAGCGAAAGAAGACTCGCCGGGGACGAGGGAAGAAAGGGAAGAATGGCGAGGGGACAAGCGCAGATGGCGCAGAATGACCTCCTAGGTATCCATTCATTGCATTGCAAACACATTGTTTGTTAAATGTATTAAGCTGTCTTTTAGCATGTTGTGAACTTGAGAGTAGACCGTGCTTGAACTCATCAAGAAATGTTGTAATCGTTAGTGATTTGGGATTTACTTTTAAAGCTTTGTCGAGACGCAAGATCTCTTGTTCGCTTTTTGTTTCTTTTGTGCACCTTGGTGGCATCCATCTTTGGACTTTTCTGTTGCTTTCGCGGACTGAAGCAACCTGGGCCTTGACGGAAATCCCCTTTGCTTGGGCTCTGTATTTGGCTGAGAGGTTGGATGATCCCCTGACCAGTTGTTTTGACGGTCTTTTTCGTAGCTTCCTTGCCTCTTGTTTGTTGGCGTCGGGCTCTTGACCTCTTTTTTTGTAGCTTCTGCTTGAGCTTTTTATTATTATTCTTATTTTTTTTTTTTTTTTGAGAGCCTTTGCTCGAGCTCCTTTTTTTTTGAAGCGTGTGAGGGCGAAGACAAGCCCTTAGCTTGGAAGCAGACATGGGTCAGTCGTTTGACGCTGAGTGACCTTCGGATGTCCTTTGATGTTGCCGCCGTCGTTTGACATGGTCAAGGTAATGGTGGGGGCATGCTCTTGGAAAGTGTGTAGTTTGATGGAGGTCTTGGTTGACATTCATACTTTTGACTTTTTTGTGTGTTTTTACACCGGACCAATTAAGGTTGCCTACATTCCCCCGGACTAGAGGGCTCAGGTCTGCGTAGTTCGACACTACATGGAGTGCCAAGAGATGCACAGTTGTTCTTCTTTAGGCGAAGTATCTGCGAAGTTTGCTTCCGTTGACTGGATTCATGAAGGGATTGCCGTCTAGGTCTGTCAGCTTCATGGCACCTCCAGAGAAGATCTTTTGAACCACGAAAGGGCCGATCCATGTTGGTTCCCATTTTCCCAGTGGGTTGGTTCAAGTGGGAGGCTTTTCTTTGAGTACCAGGTCGCCTTCCCTGATGTCTCGGGACTTAACTTTCTTGTCGAAAGCTCTGGCCATCCTGCTTTGGTAGGCACGGACGTGTTCTATGGCCTTTAGTCGTCGCTCGTCTAGCAGAGCCAATTCGTCGTGTCGGCTTCGGAGCCATTCGACCTCGTTGATTTCATTCTCCAGCAGCACTCGGAGTGAGGGAATTTCCAATTCAATGGAAAGGACTGCTTCCATCCCGTATGTCAGGGCGAATGGGGTTTCTCCCGTGGCTGTTCTGACTGATGTTCGGTAGCCTCAAAGTGCAAGGTGCAGCTTCTCGGGCCAATCTCGTCCTCGAGTGGTCATTTTTCGGATGATCCGTTCGAGGGTCTTGTTTGCTGCTTCTACGGCGCCGTTCGTTTGTGGCCGGTAGGGGGAAGACTTATGGCGTGTGATCTTGAATTCGGCCAGCAGTCTGTCGCATTCTCCTTCGAAGTGTGAGTCGTTGTCTGATATGACTTCGTTCGGGATGCCGTATCGGCAGATGATGTTTTCCTTGAGGAAATGCGCGACTTTCTTGGAGGTGAGCATCTTGTAGGACTTGGCTTTGACCCATTTGGTGAAGTAGTCGATGGCTACTAAGACGAACTCGTGGCCGTTGCTACCTGGCGGAGCAATTTTCCCAATGATGTCAATTCCCCATGTGGCGAAGGGCCAGGGCGTAGTATACAGTAAAGATCGTGAGGAGGTAGATGATTGAGTTTGGAGAACCGTTGACACTTGTTGCAGCTTCGGACAAAGTGGATGCAGTCTACCTCCATGGAGATCCAGTAGTAGCCCATTCGAAGAATGATTTACATCAGGGCTCTGGCGTTCATGTGGGGACCGCAAGCCCCATTTTGGACTTCATTCATGAGCTCGCTTGCTTCTTCCTGGCTGATGCAGCGTAGGAGTGGTCCTTGGTAGCGTTTCTTGTACAGCATGTCCCCAAGGATGACAAAGTGAGAGGCGAGGCGTTTCAGGGCCATGATGCTCTTGGCTTTGACTCCTTCCCTGCGTTGACCTTCCTCGTTCATGAAGGCGGTTTCCCCATTTTTGAGGTATTGGAAGATCTGATTATAGCATGGCTCATTGATGGGCTTGGGCTCTGGTTCGATCTCGCAGCAGTAGGAAGGAATTTCCTTTCATCCTACTTTGAAGGGCTTGATTGCTTTTCCCTCGGGGATTTCCACGAGTGAAATCAAGGTGGCTAAGGCATCTGTAAACCGATTTCGGTCTCTCGAAAAGTAGTGGAAGGTGACCTCTTCGAATTGTGTGATGAGGTCCTCCATGTAGGCGTGGTATTTTTACAAGCCTGGGTCTATGGTTTTCCACTTGTTGGAAACTTGGTTGATGATCAGGGCTGAGTCCCCATAGACCTCGAGTTTCTGGACGTTCCTTTCGAGTGCGGCCTGTAGTCCGGCGGCGCAGGCTTCGTATTCGGCGGCATTGTTGGTTACCTCGAAATTGAGCTTTATGGCGATTGGGGTGTGCTCGTCCTTGTGATCGACCAAGAGCATACCGATGCCGTTTCCTTTTTTGTTGGATGCTCCGTCGAAGAACAGTTGCCATCGATTTATGCCTTCGAGTGCGAAGATTCCTTCGTCTGGAAATTGTGGTTCGGGGCCTTGAGCCTCATCGGTTGGGAAGTCAGCCAGTTGTTCGGCCATTGCCCGTCCCTTGATTGACTTTTGGTTCACGTACTTGATGTCAAATTCTGCTAGGAAGAAAGACCATTTGGCGAGCCTCATTGACAGAGATGGTTTGTCGAAGAGGTACTTGACTGGATCCATTTTGGAAACCAAGTGCACCGTGTACGACTGCATGTAGTGCCGTAATTTTCCGACGACCCATACTAGAGCTGTGCAGGTTTTCTCGAGGGCTGAGTAGTTGAGTTCGCTGCTGTAGACACCCCATTCTGAACTCATAATTACATGATTACACTACTCTTCATCTCTCTTTTATGTTTTGATGAAAGCATATCAGTTTCGTCATGTTTCGTTAAGTTTCTAACTAACCTCGTTAGTTTTGGACCTAACTGACTAACGGAACAACTGAAGAGGACAAAATAGTCATCAGACTAGTTATCTCGCACGAGATATCATATCTCGCGCGAGATATCCCCTCGACAGGATGTGCAGAAATCACTCTCCTTCTCCGTTTCAAACTCTCTTTTTGGATAAAACCTTATCGATTCGTGTATCCAATCAGAACTGAGCTCTGGAACCGTCCTAGGGGATTTTACCTCTCCACCTTCACCTCTCCAACCTCCTATAAATACTGGATGACTTTCAGTGTTTTGGGAGGTCGACAATTCTGATCCTTGATCAAGAAAACACACAACACACACAATTTTGTTGGTTTCTTTCCACGAAAGACTCCTTCAAATCACTCACAAAACAACTCCTAAAGTTTGTTCATCAACCTTGTTGATTAACAAACATCAAAACCCGAATCAAAGGACCAAGGCGAAGCTCCGTCCGCATCAAGATCCAAATCAAGGATCGAGGCGAAGCTCTGTCCGTATCAAGTTTCAACTCTAAACTTGAGTCGAAACTCTGTCTGAATCTCTCCTCAAAAGGTAATCATCCTTTAACTTTCGTTTCTCTTCTCAACCCCTCTATTGATTTTAGAGTAGTGTAATCCCATCAAAAGGATTAGCCTAGATTCCCTTCAGTCAATAGAGGCGATCTCGAAGCATACAATCCGACATTCCTAATCAAGAAATTGATTAGGGTTTATTTGTTCTTCTTTAATTATTTTATTAAAAAGATTGAAAACCTCTCTTTTCTTTAGCAAGACCGATCTCCGGATCAGGTGGAATGGATGCTCCTTGACCTACCCATTCCATAACCTAAGCCCCGAACCCAAATCTCTTTCAAAATGGTTTTCCTATGTTTCCAAACGAATAATATAGGTGGCGACTCAAAAAGATGAAAAGATGAAATTTTCTCACAACGCTACAGTGGCGACTCCGCTGGGGACTTAAAATTAAGAGGCTTAAACTTGCGTCAGAATTAAAAGAGAGGTTTTCAAAAAAAAAACTTGTAAATTCGAATTTTTTGCTCTCAGATGAGGCATGTCTCGCGGCGAGGTATCATATCTCGTGCGAGATATTGCTTCGGCAATCTGGTTGTTTTCTGGTTTCTCCCGTTTGTCTCATAGTCCAAGACGAGAGTCGAACATGCAAGGGGGATCCCAGAATTCATTATCTGCAGAGTTCCCGCATCTTAAGGCCTCCCTTAAGGTGTAGAACTCGAACCTTCGTTTCCTTTAAATAATTGATAATTATTTATAAACTGCGTGCGATTGGGTTTTATTTAATTAAAGTCCGGTCCATTGGGGATTCGGGAGTTGTAAATTGAATTATTTATCTCTCTTTCTCTCTTTATGTGGAACTACGACGGCCTGAGTCTTCCTAAATTGGGAGAAACGTAGGCAACCACTTGGTGCGGCCATTATCTGTTTTCTTTTAGTTTTCAAAAAAAAATCTCTATTTTACTCTATCACCTAGATCGACTCTCACACACGCGCACTCATTTATATCTGTCATTGCACTACATACCCCGATTAACCCGGGACCCGCACTAAGGACGGATGACGGTAACCACCTAGTCGCCGGTCTCTCCGAAGTTGGATCATCCCACTCCGCGTATTCAATCCACCTAGATTGTCATATCGCGGGGAGCCTAGCCTTCCAGCCCTGCATCGCCACATTTTCATGTAGATTGTCTTTCTAGGAACACTCCGTGACCGGTCGGTTTTGACCCGGTAATTTTTCTTGTCTTTGACCAAAATAAAGCTAATGTAAAATTGACTATCGAGAAAGGATTCGGAAAAGTCCCTTCGGAAAAAGAAAAAGTCCCTTCGGAAATGTCCCTTCGAATGACCCTTTCGGAAGTCCCTTTAAAGAAAAAAAAATCCTTCCGATCAGTTTTACATGGCTTTATTTTACAAAGAATGGCCAATTACCGAGTCCCTAGGTTTGATTCGAATTACGTATGCCTGTAAGATTTACCTAGGCTGCTAGATAGAAAACGGATCTTTGTCCGTCCGACCATGAATTTAGGAAATAAAAAGGAATAAAATCCATCTTTCCGAATGGTTATCTCGTGCGAGATTACCTCGTCTCGCGCGAGATATTATTTGCAGATTTCGTGTTTGTGATTGATAATCGATGTGCGCTCCCTCCTTGAGTCAAAACTCCGTCTCTAATAAAAATAAAACTTAAAAAAAAAATCACTCGTGAGGTAATTTTAACCATCATCCTTTTCTCCATCTAGGATCATTTGGGGCTAATCTTCTAAGAGGCGTTTCGTTAGGATATCTCGAGTTCATCTCTAAGGTCGTCAAGCTCCCTTACCTCTCCAACGGTAGCATTTCAATTTCCTTACGACACGTGAATTCTGAAGCACTCAAAAAGGAAATTGAGGATCAAAGGATTCGATATGAAGAAATACTACAAGCCCAAGCCGATGAAATGGAGGCCCGATTAGAACTTGAAAGAAGAATCCAAGCCGGGGAAATGAAAGCCATGGTTGACGAACTCCAAGCCATGAAACTACAATTGGCCGAATTAAGCTCAAAGAAGAAAGAGAATGAGACCTCTTCCGATAATGAAGTATCATACACTAAGAAGGCTAAAACCCACCGCAAGCATAAGAAAAAGGTGTATGAGTCTAGCTCATCATCTTCCTCCTCCGACAATGAAAGTTATGCTTCCAAGAAAGAAATAAAGAGGGAAAGCAAAGACGAACCCCTCACCATGGAAATGCTAGAAAAGAAACTTGCATCCCTCGATGTGAGTAAGGGAGTCTCGCTCTCTATTGACTATGACACCCTTCGTCAATCCATGTCAAAGCTTCCTAGAAAGTACAAGACACCCGACATTGCAAAATTCAATGGTTCTACTTGCCCTAAAGCTCATTTGGAAACCTACTCTTGGGCCATGCTACCTATGGGTGTCGATGACAACTTGCTAGTTCAATGCTTCCCTCAAACCCTTGATGGTGCCGCTAGAGATTGGTACATGACTCTTCCACTCTCCACAAGGCTTGATTGGCCACTCGCCAGTCGTGCCTTCCAAGAACAATTTGAGGACAACACTACCTACCGCACTACTAGAAGGGACCTCGAGCAAACTAAGCAACAATAAAATGAGTCATTCGCAGACTTTGTCAAAAGATGGAGAACCAAACTGATTGAAATCGTTGATAGGCCAAGCCTAGACGAACAAATTCATATCCTACTTCAATGCCTCCGCGAAGAATACCAAGAGAAGCTTGCCGGCAATTACTTCCCTAGTTTCCTCGAACTCCATAAATCGGGCCTTAGAATTGATGAATTGATCTGTCTTAGAAAGAATTCAGAAAAGGAGAATTGTCCAACAAAGGGGAGCACCGGTCGTACCTATCATGATTTTGGTGGGGCTACTCTTAAGAAAATGTTCGATGATCTAGTAGGCAAAGGAAAATTGAAGCCCATGGAAGACTATCATCCTAAGAAAATGAGGGAAGATTGGGACCACGACAAATTTTGCGATTATCATCAGTTTAGTGGTCATGACACCAACAATTGCTACAATTTGAGGGATGCCATCCAAGACTTGTATGAAGCCGGCAAGATCAACTGAAGCATCACCACCTTGGGGCTCCGATTGTCCTCTCCCTTTTTCTTTTGAAAAAAAAAAGAAAAGAAAAGAAAAAAAATATAGATTAGGTCAACTTCCTAGTATGTTCTCGAAGAGTCGTTCTGTCATTCTAGTCCATCTCTATCCTCTCTAGTTTGTGTCAAGTAAACTATCGAGTCTGTTTCGAATTTCCTTATCAATAAAAGTTATCTCTTTATCCTAAACACTTTCCTAAGAGTTGTTTTTCTTTATGAATATCATTTGATCTATGTTGAATAGTGGACCCTCATTCCTTAAATCATCACGAAAAATAGAAACTTCCAAACAAGTTTGAAACGAAAACTATCATTAGAAGACTTAAAGCTAAACATTACTCCTGTTGAATGTCGAAAATCAACAAACGAAGGAAGCCAAAGGCGCTGCTATCAACATTCATCCCAAGAAGAGTGGGGCTACTCAATTCAAGACTTTGAGAGTACAAAAAAAAAAAAAAAAAAAAAAAAAAAAAAAAAAGCTCGCTAGGTCGAAACTCCTCAAATCGTCCTAGGCAAAAAATAGAGCATCAAAAAAAAAAAAAAAAAAAAAAAAAAAAAAGAGGGAAAAACTCTCAAGCCTTCATCGCCCCACAATAAGGATGAAATTTCAACAAAGGCAAGAAGGACTCTCCCGCAAAGAAGAAGAGTCAAGTGATATCAATGAAGAAAAGAAGATCCCTCAACATCCTCTTACAATGAAGCCCGAATGGCAACGCAAATGAAAAAGACTTTCAACATCAATCCATAAAGAAAAATGTTTAGCCTTAAGTCGTGCTAATGATTGACTTTCCTTTCAAACTCGTTAGGAAATTTCTAGATGATGCAAGGTCCATTAAAGGTAAAACAACTTTTCTAGACCTTTGAGCCATATAGCGTTCTTTGTTGAGTCTAGGGGCTTCCTTTTAGCCATTCTCATACACACTCTTGAAATCCAAGCATCAAAACTGGGGCTTCCTAACCTTTCCTCCCCCAGTCAATCTCTACTCAAACTCTCAAAAGTAATCAAATCTGCATTAGGAGATTCCTCCTTTTTGTCTCTCACTCTCATCATTAGAGATTATACTCTCCCAAAAGAGTAAATGCTTGGATCACCTTCCAAAGAATAGAGTCCGTCTCTCCTCAACTAACTTGAGATCTCATCTTTCTCCTTAATGAGATTCTTCCAACTGAGTTCTCTTCGAGTACACATACTTTTCAAAAAAAAATGGCTCGCTAGGTTGAAAACTCGTAAAGATCGGCCTAGGCAAAAGTTAGAGAACAAAAACAAAAGACGCAAAAGAGAGGCCCGCTAGATTGAAAAAACCCGAAAGGGCGGTCTAGGCAAAAACCAGGGTGCGTCACAAAAAAAAAAATCAAAGGGAAAAGGAGGGGATCCTTCTTCAATTCATACAGCCTCATAAGTCCGTTCACGAAGTCATCTGCATCATACAAGAAGTCTTGGGGCTTAGTGTCAAGTGCTTTGGAGTAGGCAGCATAAGTTCTACATAGCAAAAGCCATTAGAGTGGTTTGGACCTTGTTCAGTCAATGATCATCACATGAGAAACTTGGGGCTTGGCGATGAAAAGTCCTCCGACAACGAAGAATTCTAAAGTATCCTGAACCTTAGTGTTGAACTTGGGTTATCTCAACGGAATCCTATTAAACGATTGTCTCATTCGATCTTTAGATGGACCTCTCGAGTTAGTCTTCTGAACCAAAATCTAAATCACACAAACAATTTTCATTCTCACATAATAGAACTCATTCTCCCCGCTGATTCTTGGAGTCGAGTGCACATTGGTCGTCTTGAACAAACAAGTGCTTAAGTGAATGTATGTTAGGCAAATGCTTTCACTAACCCTCTTGCAGGAATTAAAATGCGTAAGGCACGTCAAGTGCCTACTTTCGAGAATTGGATCAAACATGTTGAGTGTTTGGATTTCGCCTACCTTTCCATATATCAATGCATCAAATTAAAGCGTCAAGCATCCATTGCGTCAAGCAACCATTGCGTCAAGCATCCATTGCGTCAAGCAACCATTGCGTCAAGCAACCATTGCGTCAAGCAACCATCGCGTCAAGCAACCTTTGCATTAAGCAACCATCGCGTCAAGCATCCATCACGTCAAGTGCCATGCATCAAGCATATTCCAACAAAAAGCCCGATTCAATGCCCAGACAGGTGGATCGTCATTAATTAGGTGTGCCAAGCATCTAGGGTCAGTATGTCAAATACTTACCTTACCAAAAGCCCGATTCAACGCCCAGATAGGTGGATCGTCAACAATTAGGTGTGTCAAACATCTAAGATGCGTCAAGCATCTAGGGTCTGTATGTCAAATACTTAACTCAACAAAAGCTCGATCTTGAATCGCCAGGATCGTCACCAATTAGGTGTGTCAAGCATCTAGGGTCAGTATGTCAAATACTTACCTCAACAAAAAGCCCGGTCTTTAATCGCCAGGATCGTCACCTCAACAAAAGCTCGGTCCCGAATCGCCAGGATCGTCACCCCACTCCAGTCTCAAAAGACAAACCAACAGGACGTAAAGGACCGGACAGGTAAACCTTTGTCTTCTAACATCTTTCCCCGCAGGTTCGGAGCCCAAGCAGGCGAATCTTCAGACAAACAGGTATATTCAGAATTGGGTCATGATTTGATTCCTCAGTATGGATTTGCCTTTTCAAAAATAAAATCTCCTCGATTTTCAAAAAAAATGATTTTCAAAATACCTAAAGCAACCTTTTCGTGTTTTGGAGTCGAACTACGTTTTGGTCTGATTCTCCGATAGAGATACGTAGGCAGCCGTGCGGCACGACCATCCCAGTGTTCAGAATGATGTCTTTTCTATCGATGACACTTCTTCTTTCATAAGACCTGTCGCCGAGGGGCTTTGTAGACACCCCATTCTGAACTCATAATTACATGATTACACTACTCTTCATCTCTCTTTTATATTTTGATGAAAGCATATCAGTTTCGTCATGTTTCATTAAGTTTCTAACTAACCTCGTTAGTTTTGGACCTAACTGACTAACGGAACAACTGAAGAGGACAAAATAGTCATCAGACTAGTTATCTCGCACGAGATATCATATCTCGCGCGAGATATCCCCTCGACAGGATGTGCAGAAATCACTCTCCTTCTCCGTTTCAAACTCTCTTTTTGGATAAAACCTTATCAATTCGGGTATCCAATCAGAACTGAGCTCTGGAACCTTCCTAGGGGATTTTACCTCTCCACCTTCACCTCTCCAACCTCCTATAAATACTGGATGACTTTCAGTGTTTTGGGAGGTCGACAATTCTGATCCTTGATCAAGAAAACACACAACACACACAAATTTGTTGGTTTCTTTCCACGAAAGACTCCTTCAAATCACTCACAAAACAACTCCTAAAGTTTGTTCATCAACCTTGTTGATTAACAAACATCAAAACCCGAATCAAAGGACCAAGGCGAAGCTCCGTCCGCATCAAGATCCAAATCAAGGATCGAGGCGAAGCTCTGTCCGTATCAAGTTTCAACTCTAAACTTGAGTCGAAACTCTGTCCGAATCTCTCCTCAAAAGGTAATCATCCTTTAACTTTCGTTTCTCTTCTCAACCCCTCTATTGATTTTAGAGTAGTGTAATCCCATCAAAAGGATTAGCCTAGAGTCCCTTCAGTCAATGGAGGCGATCTCGAAGCATACAATCCGACATTCCTAATCAAGAAATTGATTAGGGTTTATTTGTTCTTCTTTAATTATTTTATTAAAAAGATTGAAAACCTCTCTTTTCTTTAGCAAGACCGATCTCCGGATCGGGTGGAATGGATGCTCCTTGACCTACCCATTCCATAACCTAAGCCCCGAACCCAAATCTCTTTCAAAATGGTTTTCCTATGTTTCCAAACGAATAATATAGGTGGCGACTCAAAAAGATGAAAAGATGAAATTTTCTCACAATGCTACAGCTGCCTTGAAACTTTCAACTGACGAAGTAGATGGCGTTCTCGACTCGTGACACTTTCTTTTCTTGATAGAGCATGGCTCCAACTGCGGTGTCGGTCACAGTTAGGTATAGCAACAGTGGCTTCTCCTCGTGGGGAGGATAGAGAATCGGAGGACTCGCAAGGTACGCCTTTATTTCTTCAAAGGCATCTTGGCATTCTGAGTTCCATTCGACGTCGGCATTCTTCTTCATTAGTTTGAAGATTGGCTCGCACATGGAGGTCAATTGATTGACGAAGCGGCTGATATACTGCAGGCGGCCCATGAAGCTTTTCACCTCTATTTGAGTTTGCGGTGGTCTCATTTCGATGATAGCCTTAATCTTTTGAGGATCAACCTCGATGCCTCGCTCGGTGACCATGTATCCCAAGACTTTGCTTCGGCTGACCCCAAATGTGCATTTGGCAGGGTTTAACCTCATCGAGTATTTTTAAAGGCGATCGAAGAACTTTCTCAGGTCTGTGAGGTGTTGTCCATCTGACCCCTTTGAGTGGACGATCATGTCATCGACGTACACTTCGATCTCTTTGTGGATCATGTCGTGGAAGAAGGTGGTTGCTGCCCGTTGATAGGTAGCCCCAGCGTTCTTTAGTCCAAATGGCATCAATGTGTAGTAGTAGGTTCCCTAGGGGGTTGTGAAGGCTGTTTTTTCTTGATCTTCTTCGGCCATCTTGATTTGATTGTAACCGGCAAACCCGTCCACGAAGGACTTGACCTCGAAATTGGTTGTAGTGTCCACCAACATGTCGATGTTTGGTAGTGGAAAATCGTCCTTGGGACTTGCTTTGTTGAGATCTCGGAAGTCCACACAGCAGCGCACTTTTCCGTTGGCCTTGGTGACCGTGACTATGTTGGAGAGCCATGTGGGGTACTCGATCACCCTGATGAAGACGACGCAGAGCATCTTCTCGATCTCTTCTTTGACTTGTAAAGACTATTCTGGCTTGATTCGGCGTAGCTTTTGCTTAATGGGCTTAGCCTCGGGATTTAAGGGGATCCGATGTTCTACAATGTTTGGATCTAATCCGGGTATGTCTCGGTAAGACCAACCGAACACGTCCACGAACTCTTTGAGCAGTGCAGTCAATGCGTCTTGCTCTGTGCCTGTGAAGAAACTTCCGATTTGCGTCTCTTTTGGCTCTTCAGCAGTTCCCAAATTCACTTTGGTTAAAACCTCCTCGGCAGCTTGGGCCCGGTTGTTCTCTCGTTTGACAACATGCTTAAAGATATGCTTAATGTATTGTTCATTTAATGTGTCTGCTTCTTTATCAAGTGAATCGTTATTAACCGTTTGTGTGTTAGTTAATTTATCAGTTGTTAAAGATGCAATGAGAGGATACTCGGAAAGATCGAAGCATTCATTAAGAGCATATGGGAATACATTATTGGCAATGAGTTCGTAATATTTTGGCGTGAGGCCATCAGATGACTCGAGAGACTCAAATTCAAAGATAATGGACTCAGGATGGGTTTTGATACTGGACTCTAGGACTCGAGGGGTCAGACCAAGTTGTTCGATCATGTCCTTTTTGCTGGCGGTGGGTCCGGAGAAGGTGGCCCAGTTATTGAGTGGCAATGAGCTTGATAGGAGGCGGGGTTTGAAAGGCTTTGTGTCACCATTCCGGATCATGGCTATCATAGAGTTATCAGAAACAAAATTGATTAGGTCTGGCATCTCGATTTCTTCGTTGAAGAGCAGGTGGAGCAGGGGCTCGTCCCAAGCATTGTCTGCAGAGTCTTCCGCTCTTGTCTTGGGCATTGCTAGCTCGAATGCAGACTCGTCCCACTTGTTGGGGGCAGGGGTGTTGACAGAGAGTTTTTCGAGTTCTTCTGCCAAAGAGGGGGTTTTCCCGAACCAAAATTCATTGTGAATAGTGGTGTTCGTGGGTCCCGGCAGAGTTGGTGCATCGAGAAATGCTCTTCTGACGGGATTTGGCTTGAGGCCCCTGAATCTTGCCAGGTTCCGCTGGAGCTTGTCCATGGTTGTCGGCCAGCTTTGTTTGGAGTTGATCAACTCTGTTCCCTTTCCAGTGTCTTCATTCAAACTGTCGGCTTTCCTTGTGAAGTACTTGGTCATGTCAAAGCTGTAAGGGCGAAGATCGGAGATTGCGTGCAAGCCTCTTTTGCCATTGGCGGAGCGTTTCCATGCAGCTCGTTTGTCTTCCGCAGCGTCTTCGGGAGTAGGAATGTATCCCAGGCCATGAAGGGTATTCTGTTCTTTGATATTGATGATTTGTTGGGTACCCTGATGGCGTTTTCCCAAACCAAGCCTCGGGATGTAGTTCATGTGCTTCATCATTTTCATCGGGGGAGGGATCTGGTCCCAGACCAAAGGCAGGTCTATGTGGCACACCTGGGCTTTCGGGCTTTCGATGGTGAACCCTGTCAGCATCATGCCATCATTGTCGTGTTTGATCTCCAAGACTGGGATGCCATTTTGCCGGTCCCTTCGGTGACTATGCTATCACCATAGATGATGGTAAGATCTGTTCCTTGGATGAACTTTACGCATTGATGGAGGGTGGATGCCACCCCATTGATCTGGTGTAGCCAAGGGCGTCCCAAAATGGCAGTGAATGTGATCGGGATGTCGATGACTTGGAAGTCGATCGGGACCATTTGTTTTCCGAACCACAGGTTCAAGGTGGCTATTCCCAAGACTGGGCGAGACGTTGAGTCGTATGCCTTGATTGCCTGAGTTGAGGGTTTCAGATCAGTTGCTTTGATCCCTAGCAAATCCATCATTTTGGATGGAAGGACGTTCATGGATGATCCCCCATCTACCAAGACCCGAGGGAGACGGCGCTCGTCCAGTTGAACTGTTATGTAGAGAGGCTCATTGTGGTTAGCCCCAAATTTTGGGAGGTCGAGCTCCGTGAAAGTGATGATGTTGCTGTAATTAACGTTGCCGATCATCTGAACCGCTTCATCAGGTGTCACGGTGATGGGAACCATGGTCTGGGCCAGACTTTCTTCCAACTTGAGTTTGTGCGGGTAAGATGAAGTGAGTAAGGACCAGAGTGAGATGTTAGCCTGAGTACGCTTGAGCTGAGTTAAGACAGGATCTTCAGCCTTCGAGTTAAGGGTTTCGGCTTCTTTGGCGTAGGGCCCCTTTTCAGTTCGTGGCTCAGGTATGGCTGGCCTTTTGTCTGCCCGTGGAGGATTCGTCGGGATTTGACCGGAATGTGTCAGTACGTTCACCTCTGGCTTTGCTGCTTTGCTCGTCTCTCCTATTTCTGTAATGAGAGGGCCTTGATTGGCGTAGGTCCAGACTGCGCATTTCAATTCGTTCACCGTCATAGCTTTTGTTGAAGCGTCAACAGTGGCTTTGAGATCTTCCCAAGACAGGGGTTGAGGTATCTGGACCCTCGAGCCGTCGGTGGCGGTGCGGAGCTCGTCCCAGCTGATCATGGAGCAGACATTGCCGTGGCCTCATGCATAGCTAGGCTGAGGAGATTTACTGGAGTAGATGACGTAGTAGTCAAATTTTCCTGATGGTTCTTCGAGGGTTCTGACTGTGGGGTCGCCGGATTCGTATCTATTCTTCAGTTTTTGTTGAGAAGAGGGTTTCTTCTTTCTTCGAGGGCGGCCCTCATTCATCTCATCTTGGAATTCCATTTCCAGACAAGCAGTGCAATCCCAGACGTCCCACCAGATGTGTTCGATCCAGGCTTGTTGTTCGCCTTGGCGTTTCTCAAGAGCCATGATGACTTGCCAAACTTCCTCCAATGTTGGGAAATTTCTCGGGGGTAAGGTCCCATTTTCCTCGTTGTTATCCACTGACTTGGCCATGGGGAGCTGACGGACTACCCTGGTGACTGAGGTGGGAAGGATGTTGGACCTTGCGGCTTTGACACGAGGAGAGTAGTTCCCGGATCACCCTCGGTTCACTGGAGGGGGTGACGGGCAAGGTTTAGACATGGGAAGGCCTTTCGGGATAAAAGGGGGGAAGCTAACGTGACATGCGGTTTACGCTTCTTTTATTATTTTTGTTGTTTTAATTTACTTAAAACGTGTTTTCTCAGAGTCCTAGGTAGGTTGGAAAAGATTGCTCTTCTTTTTCGCAACTATGCTAGATCCTGGGTCAGTGGAGACCATCTGTGCGGCTATAAGCCCCTCGTTTTGCACCTGTATTTCGACATCCCAGGGTGGACAGCCCCGGGCGAGGGTCCTATAGGGCAAGAGGTTTCCACTGGCCTAAAAGAAAAAAACTGAACCTAAGGACCGAGCCTGTCATGTTCGTTTTAATGCGTTAGCCATGTGAATAGTGAACCGAACCGGCCATTGAGTCAAGATCGGGTCAAGAGTTCGGCATGACCTCTCTTTACCTTGCTTGTGCAAGGGATCTGTGACGTTAGGCGTTGGCTGGGTCATATCATCATGGCTGACGTATTAAAGGCTTGATGACATGGTGTCATGTGGGCATGGATGTATATCCGGGACGGAACATTGTCTGGGTGTAGCTTCGGAAATCAAGATCAGGTCAAAATTTTAGCATGACCTTTCATCGCTTTGCTTGCGCAAGGGATCTTGAGTTCCGAGCTTCGACTCAGAAAATGGCCGGCATGGTATATGTATCCAGGCTTGTATGACACGGACTGGGTAAAAACCAACCGAGTCTGGACAGAGTGTGACTCAAGACTCAAACGTGCAGGGTTGACGCTTGGCTAGGATGGGATGTTTGGGATGATCCCGTGCGCGTCCGAGAGGCGTAGGAAGGCCAAACGAACTGCAACTAAGACCACCCCGGGTTAAGGGTTGTAGTGTGCAGTGTATCCGAGGCAGCAGTATGCGTAGCGTGCGGTGTAACCGAGGCAGCAGTGTGAGTAGCGTGCGGTGTACCGAGTGTAAGTACCCAAATCTGGCTCATGCCTTCCGGCTAATCTTCCCCGGCAATTCCGGTAAATTTCCCGGTAATTCCCCGGACTTTTCTAGAGTTCCGGAACAATTCCGGAACTGTTCCAAACCTCTTAAGGGCTGAAGAGAAGGCTTAGTAATTAAGAAACACGTTTTTCTTAATTACAAAAAGCTTCTAGAATTGCCACCTTGCATGATTCTAGAAACATGCTGAGTCATTGTGGATAATGCCGCACGGCTGCATTAGCCAAGGACCTCTGGCCGCACGGCTTCATTAGCCTTATCCAGACTGCCTATAAATAGAGCCCTCCTCTTCCCATTTTACACACAACAACACCAACAACACACCATATTCAGTCCCAAAAGCTCTCCAAACACTGCTGCGAAAATCCAAGAGGAAGAAGAAGAAAGCCAAGAAGCCACCTCCCTCCTCCTTGAAGATCCCAAAGTTGGTCCTTCCACCTAGCTCAACCCAAAGGAGAAGAGGCGACCACCATTGGTAACCTCTCACTCCCTTAACCTTGCATTTTACTTGCTCTATGCGATTTAAATTGCTCATTGCATTCATATATTGTTATTATCTTGCTTGGGACATGGTAGTTATCATTAAAGATCATATCTTTATCATACCCCCTTCCCCCTTTGCATGAATTAAGCATCACTTGCTATTAAAAATGTAATCTTTGAATCAAAGGTGCATCATTTGCACCTAAAAACCCCCCTTTTTACAATTAAAATATCATCTTTATGCATCATTTGTCCATAAAAATGCAATCTTTATGTTCAAAATGCATCATTTGCACATAAAATCCATTTTCATGCATCATTTGCATTAAAAGCCATTGCTTTATTATCAAAGTTAGCATCCTTTGCTTTCAAAATACAATCTTTATGCATCCTTTGCATATTAAATACTATTTTCCCACATCAAAAATGCATTCTTTGCATAAAAATCATGCCTTTACATAAAAGTGCATCCTTTGCATATTAAGTATCAATTTCCTCATAAAAATGCATCCTTTGCATAAAGATCACTTCTTTACATCAAAATGCATCCTTTGCAAACCAAATGCATCCTTTGCATAAAGATCATTTCTTTAAACCAAAAAGCATCATTTGCTCTCCAAAATGTCATCTTTTCACTAAAAATGTCATTTTTACATGCATTCCCCCATGTCCCCATTAGCAACCTTGGAACAGACCGGTGTAAAGATCCCATCTTTACATCGTTTCTTCCATTAAAGGTTCCATAATCTCTTTAGAAAGGGACAACCATGAACCCGATATCTCCGATTATCACTTAAGACGAGCATGAAGCAACTATATGAGCTCGATTGTCTTAAGGTGTAGGATTGATGGGCTAAGGACATTCCTTCCTAAAGAACCTCATTTTGGATTATAAAAGAGAGTCCTTCTCTCGATCACGCAAGTCCCGAGGTTAAAAAGCGATGATCGGGATCAAAATCCCGAATACATAAAATCCAAAAAATCCCGAGCGACAACCAATAAATGGTTTGTACGTCCGGAAGACAACTTGGGACATTCCCTCCCCTTTTATTCAAACACATGCACACAAGAATGCGCGCAAGCAAGCACGATAAATGGAATCTAGGGAGACTTGCTACGGCAAGGCACCTTGGGTGAACGACGATCCGTTCTTCCCAAGGGGTAACTTAACCTCTGAACCCATAAATCCTTTTTTTCAAAGTTTTGAGGAAATCAAAATGGCGTGGCGACTCCGTTTTTCAAATTAAACCGGATGTCTTCAAACTCGCGTGAATCCAACAAAATTTAGGCACACATTCACAGTTTGGCGACTCCGCTGGGGATAATCCCAAAGGAGAAAAGCTTTCATTTTTTAAAAATAAACGATACATGGTATATAGATGGAAATCACTTAACCTTCCTGTATCGCTCCCTAACCCGGGGCTTGGGATAAACGGTGGTCTAACAATCCCACGTACCGGTATCCTTTTGTTTTCGAAAAAATAAATAAAAGAAAGCTTTTCCCTTTGAGCGGGTTAGACTCCCATCGCGGATTCCATGAATCGTGCTTGCTTTCTTTGCCTTGCATTGCATCATTTGCATCTTGGGATTTGTGCATACTTTGAACGGGAAACAACCCGAAATAGCAAAGGAGTGGAACCTGGAAAATTGATCCATGCGATGCACGGCTCAATCCTCCTTGGATTCTCGACCTACGGCCTCAGTGGCAATTCCACCAGAAAAAATTGAGGTTAATCTGCCAGCCTTGGCAGCTTGGGGCTATTCGGCCCAAGACCGACCGGGGCTCCTTAAAATTTACGTGCTTATCTGTTGCATTTTCCCCCATCCCGAAAAATCATTCCTTTAAAACACATTTATGAAAATCTCTGTTTTAACTCAAAAAGGAACATTTTTAGGAGACCGCACACTACGCGCACCTTATATATCCTATACACTTTGCACGCACGTCCCTTTAAACCCGGGATGGTTTATCACCGCATCACGGACAGCCTTACGATGCTCCCGGCCCGCACGTAATCATCCCAAACTCCCCATGGCAAACTGTGTCGACCAATGCACAGTCCGTGTCACATGTTTCAAAAAAACCGTGACTTTTGGTTGGTTTTTGGTCTAGTCCGTGTCATATAGCCCAGTTGCATATCTCCGTAAAGGTCAAGCCTTAGTTCATAACGGAAGTCAAGATCTTTCGCTCAAGCGAAACTCTGCCAAAATTCCGACAAGAAAAAATTGGTAGAACCTTGACTCCGACATTGACTTTGACCTTGACCTGCACGGAATGCGTAAGAGTCGAGACCGAGTCTTTGCCAAAAATCCAAAGATCTTTCGCTCAAGCGAAGCTCTGCCAAAATTCCGACAAGGAAAAATTGGCAAGATCTTGACCCGGCATTGACTTCGATTTTGACTCACGCACGGCGTATGCAACGAAGTTCAATGTGACACTGTGTCATCCGGCTTTTACCGCCCGACCCATGCCTATTATCTTCTCGGACATTACCGAAAAGTCAAAACGTCAATCGCGCAAGCGAAATTCTGCCGAAATTCTATCAAGGCTGAAAGACGAGACTTTCCCGATATTGCCTTGACTATAATTCGCATAGCTCGTGCGTTAAAAGTTCCTATGACCCGCTAGACCCGTTAGGAGCGTTCTTCTCTCTCGGTCGGTGGGATCCGCGTGCCCTATAGGACCCTCGCCCGGGGTTGTCCACCCTGGGAGGTCGAAATACAGGTGGAATACGAGGGGCTTATAGACATAGTGACGGAACCCACTGATCCAGGATCTAGAGTAGTTGCGAAAAAGAAGGGCAAATCCCCTTTTCCAACCAAATAGAAATTAATAAAAGACACTGTTTTAAGTAAACTGGAAGATTCCTAATTTGCATATTGCTTGAGCCTTCAGCCTAAACACCTACCCCGAGTCTCAGTTTTCCAGTGTCAAAATGGCCAACGTGGTAGTCAACAATGGTAATGACCAAGTCGTCGGAGATGCCATCCCAGTTCAACCCAAGCCCCATATCTGGTATGATGTATGCGACTGTGAGGATTGTCTGGAATACGAGTATCAAGAATGGATTAATGAAGACGCTCCTTCAAGAAAGAAGAAGAAGAGGAAGTCCACGCAGCAGAAATTAAAGGAAAGGTATGAAGCCGGGGACAAGAGCGTCGGAACTCTGGGGGAGCCTTCAGGCAAGTTTGATTACTACGTCAGTTATGCCAAAGAGCCCGCCAAGGAACCCATCATTCAAAGCACAGTCCAGCCTGATACCCCTATGGTCAGTGACCCTCTTGAAGCAGAAAGTGCTGAATTCGTGGCCATCGTGAAATTCAATGAGAAGTTAGCAGATTTAGAAGCAGAATACAGAAAACCCATAGAATACGTGGCCAATCAAGGGAGAATCAAGATCCCTTCTGAAGAAGACTTCATCAAGATTATCCGTGCCAACCCTCCGTTGGCTATACCGACAAGGTCGTAGTGTCCAAGATCGCAAAGAGAAAATGAGTTATCGCAGCGCATTGATAAGATGAGCCGTACTCTTCGCTCAATGAGTCCAGCTTGTCACAGCACGAGCTCGCCGAGAGACTACATCAAGCTACTCTAGCTCCCTCACCATCTTTCCACGGTACCGGCTGTCAATGATTTCCGGCAAGTTTTTGATCGCTTGAAGTCTCCAACTTTCAAGAATGCCGACAAGACCGCTACTCCCTGTGGCAACAAAGCAGGAAGGAGTGAAATCCCGGTCCAACCCTTTTCAAACACCCTCGAGTCGGCAAGTAGTGTAGGGTCCAGAGTCGGTAGGGTCCAGAGTCGCTGAGTCAGGAATCTTTGAATTCCAGTCCTTCCGAGTCATCCGAAGGCCTCACGCCTGAGGATTATGAATATGTAACCAATGTCATCTTTCCTCTTGCTTTGAATGAAATGACAGATCTTTCTGATTATCCCCTTATTGCCAACTTAACAAATGATAAATTAACTCAAAACTTAACAACAGTTAATAATGAATCATTTGAACAAGATGCAAACACACTAAACGAACAATACATTAAAGAAATCTTTAAGCAGGTTACAGAAAAAGAGAAAAACCGGGCCCAAGCTGCCGAGGAGGTTTTGACAAGTGTGAACTTGGGTACTGTCGAGGAACCTAAAGAGACACAGATTGGAAACTTCTTCCAGGGAGTTGAACGGGACAGACTGTTTAATCTGCTCAGAAAATACATGGACGTGTTTGCATGGTCATACAAGGATATGCCGGGGCTAGACAGTTCAATAGTGGAGCACGTAATCCCTCTAGCACCGTATGCTAAGCCGCAAAGCGTAAATTGAGGAAAATCAAGCCGAGTGGTCTCTACAGGTCAAAGAAGAAATTGAGAAGCTACTGCGGGTAGGATTCATCAGAGTCATCGAATATCCGACATGGTTGTCCAATATTGTGACCGTCACCAAGGCCAATGGGAAGGTGCGCTGCTGTGTAGATTTCCGATATCTGAACAAGTCCAGCCCCAAAGACGATTACCCCTTGCCAAACATAGACATCCTGGTGGACTCCACTGCCAACTACGAAGTCAAATCCTTCGTTGACGGCTTTGCAGGCTACAACCAGATCAAGATGGCCGAAGAAGACCAAGAAAAGACAGTCTTCACCACACCGTGGGGAACTTACTGCTATACAATAATGCCATTTGGGCTCAAGAACGCCGAGGCTACTTATCAAAGGGCAGCGGCCGCGCTTTTCCATGACATGATCCACAAGGAGATTGAGGTCTACGTAGACGACATGATAATTCACTCCAAAGACGAGGACGGACAGACTTGTCGACTCCGCGAAAGTTCTTTGAGAGGCCGAGACAACATTCCATGAGACTAAACCCGTAAATGCACCTTCGGAGTGACAAGGGGAAAAGTGCTTGGGTATATGGTCACGGAGCGAGGTATCGAAGTCGACCCCCGAAAGATCAAAGCCATTATGGACATGAGGCCACCTCAAACTCGCATTAAGTCAAGAGCTTTATGGGCAAACTTCAAGACATCACCGTTTCGTCAATCAGCTGACCACTATGTGCGAGCCCATCTTCAAGCTCATGAAGAAGAATGTAGACACCGAATGGACCGAAGAATGCCAGGATGCCTTTGACTGCATCAAGGCATACTTAGTACATCCTCCGGTACTATGCCCCCACATAGACAGAAACCTCTTCTCGCTCTATCTCACCGTCACCGATATGGCAGCTTGGGGCTATGCTTGCTCAGAGAAGAAGGACTCTCGGGTAGAGAATGCCATTTACTTTGTCACCGGAAGTCAGTGGAAGTGAGCTCAATTACTCCGCATGTGAAAAGACTCTGTGCCGGATCGGTCCGAGTAGTCGGCAAGTTGAAGCATTATATGCAAGCCCACCCCGTGAATTTGGTCTCAAAAATGGACCCCATCAAGTATATCTTCGATAAGCCTTCTCTCGATGCGTCTAGCAAAGTGGTCCTTCTTCTTAGCAGAGTACGACATCAACTACGTGACCGTAAAGGCCATCAAGGGTCAAGCATTATCGACCACCGGCGAACTTCCCAAGAATGAGGACCGCGGGCCCGAACCCCAATTCCCAGATGAAGGGATCTTCGCAGTCGAGCCTGAAAACCGATGGCAGCTTTTCTTTGATGGAGCTGCTAACAAAAGAGGAAATGGCGTAGGGATGCTACTGGTCGATCCGAAAGATGAGCATACACCCATAGCCTTCAAGCTGAACTTCCCTGCCACGAACAATGTTGCCGAGTACGAAGCCTGCATTGCTGGTTTAGAAGCTGCCCTAGAAAGGAATGTCAAGGAGCTCGAAGTTTATGGAGACTCAGCCCTGATCATCAACCAGGTCTCCAACAAATGGAAGACTGTGGACCCTAATCTTCAGCGGTATCATGCCCATATGGAGGAGTTGACTGGACAGTTCAGAGAAGTAACTTTCCACTACTTGCCAAGGGAAAAGAACAGATTCGCAGATGCCCTAGCTACTTTAGCCTCACTGGTAGAGATCCCCAAGGGAAAAGCCATAAAACCCTTCAGAGTGGGTAGAAGAGAAACCCCAGCTTTCTGTTGTGAAGTAGACCTGGGACCCGAGCCTATCAAGGAACCGTGGTACAATCAAATTTACCAGTTCCTCAAAGATGGAGAGTCAGCTTTCAAAGATGAAGAAGGTAGACCAAAAGAAGGTGTCAAAGCCAAGAGCTTGCAAGCCCTGAAAAGGTTGGCCTCCCATTATGTCATTCTAGGAGGCAACCTGTACAAGAAGCGGTATCAAGGACCACTCCTCTTGTGCGTCACTCAAGAAAGGGCCAAAGAGTTGATGACTGAAGTCCACAATGGTCCCTGCGGTCCTCATATGAATGCTAGAGCCCTGATGCAAGTAATCCTCAGAATGGGTTACTACTGGATTTCTATGGAGACAGACTGTTTCCAGCATGTCCGAGCGTGCGACAAATGCCAGCGGTTTGCCAACCTCAACCTCAACCATCTCCCGCCTCATGACCTGTACTGCATGACGACTCCCTGGCCGTTTGCAACTTAGGGTATTGACGTGATAGGGAAGATAGCCCCAGCAGGAAGCAATGGGCATGAATTCGTGTTAGTGGCAGTCGACTACTTCACCAAGTGGGTAGAGGCCAAGTCCTACAAGCTCCTCACTTCCAAGAAGGTGGCCCAGTTTATCAAAGAAAATATAATGTGTAGATATGGGGTGCCCAATGAGATCATTTCTGATAATGGGTCACACTTTGAAGGGGACTGCGGTAGATTGCTGTCAGAATTCAGGATCACTCGCCACAAGTCATCCCCGTACATGCACCTCGACTAATGGAGCCGTGGAAGCCGCTAATAAGACGCTCGAACGGATCATCCGAAAATGGCCACCCGTGGTCGTGATTGGCCCGAAAAGCCGCACTGGCACTCGGGGCTACGTAACGTCCGTCGAATGCCCACAGGAGAAACTCCTTTTGCCCTAACTTACGGGATGGAAGCAGTGTTACCAGTGGAGTTGGAAATCCCGTCATTGAGGGTCCTCCTGGAAAACAGTGTCAACGAAGTAGAATGGTTGCGTAGCCGACATGATGAGTTGGCCCTGCTCGACGAAAGAAGGCTTAAAGCCATGGAGCATACCCAAGCCTATCAGAGGCGAATGGCCAGAGCATTTGACAAAAAGGTCAAGGCCAGGGACATCAAAGAGGGTGACTTAGTGTTGAAAGTAAAGCCCCTACCGTAGACAACCTCCGAGAAAATGGGAACCCGTTTGGATCGGCCCGTATGTGGTGCGTAAGATACTGTCGGGAGGAGCCATGAAACTTGCGGACACAGACGGCAATCCCTTTGTCCACCCAGTCAACGGTGATAAGCTCCGAAGGTACTATGTCTAAGAAATAAAAAAAAAGAAAATAAAAAAAAGAGAAAAAAATATTAGTGCAAAAAGAGTAATGCCCAGCTAGGCTGAAAACCTAAAATGGGCGGTCTAGGCAAAAAACAGGGTTGCACATTAAAAAAAAAAAAAATAAAATCTTAGTGCAAAAAGAGTAATGCCCAGCTAGGCTGAAAACCCAAAAAGGGCGGTCTAGGCAAAAAACAGGGCTGCACATAAAAAAATATAGAAAAAAGAGTTCACCAGAATGAACTATGAAGACCTGAGCCCCTTAGTCTTTCTTGTAAAAGGGGAACGTAGGCAGCCATTTATGGTTCGGTCTAAATAATAAAAATGGCGATTAAGTTTCCATGAGATGCGTCCTAAACAAAAAATAAATAAAGGGCATTCCAGTTTCCATAAAACGGGTCCTGAGCAAATCAATAAGACATTTGAAATTTTCATGAAAATGTGTCTTGATTAATTTCTAAGATAATATTTCTTGTTCATTACAAGTTAAAAACTTCTTGATGAGTTCAAGCACGGTCTACTTTTGACTCTGCTAACCTGCTACAAAGATCTAAAATACAATAAAATGCCTAATAAAACTATTGTGTTTGCAAAATGGCAATAAGGGAATCCTAAAAAAAGATTTGTCAGTCGTCATTCGCTGAGTTTTCTTTGGTCTTCTTCCCTTTACCTCGACGCCGTCGAGTTTTCTTTCTCTTCTTCTCCAAAATGTCGGTCTCCCTCATTCCGATCTCCGGTATCCTCACTAGAGCCTCCATCAAACCCGTGTCAATAAGTGCCTTCTCTACCCGAGCACGAGTCCGCACTTCCTCCCTCTGAGCCTCAGTCAAAGGAGCGACCTCGGACAATCTCTTGTATCGAGCCTCCATATCTCTGATCAGGTCACCCGACTGGTTATGGCGACTCGCCTTAGCCTCAGTCTCCCTCAGAGTCCTACTCGAGTCGCAGTCAGCTCCCAATAAAGCCTGGCGTCTCTCTCCCAATATGACCTGAGTCGCTCCCATCTCCCTCTCGTACCAATCCAAGTAGACAGTGGTCAAAATGGTACTCTTCCTGCTCCTGAAGATAGCCCTGGGTGGGAAAGCAGCGTAAGTCCAAGCCCTCAAGAAGAATGAAAAGCTGGCTGGATCCCTCATAGCTAATGGCACCACCTCCATGGTACGGATGTCCTCCCACCGCCCAACGGCTCTGTAAGGCCCGAACTGCTGGATACCAAGCGGGGTTTGTAGAAGGATGACCAGCAGAACCCCGGAACCCTCACTATATAGGACTCCTGAAATATCCTCCTGATCCGCAACCTCCGGTGAGGTACCCACCAGCGGATGTCCGAAGTGGATAACCTAGCCATCATCGGCTCCCGGCTACCACAGTCCTGCTGTCGAGGTGCACCTCTCCGAGAAATCACCCAAGGGCACCGAGTCGGCAAAGCCCCCGGCAAAGCCCCAAGCCTCTCCTGCAGCCCATAAAGTCGCATGCAGTGGACTCCCGAGACCTCATGAAATGGTCTCCCCTAGCCATCCTGTCAATGTCATGCAAAGTCTCCCCCAAAACCAGTGGGACAATGTCCTTCCCAGCCCTGCAATCTCTGACCATGTCTAAGAGACCACCATGACAGATCCCCACGGACTCAGCAGTGAACAGAGAAGAAAATATGCAGACGATAAAGGCATCCATAGCCACAGTGGTCGCAGCCATAGCCGGAGACCTAAACCTGCCCGGGATATCAGAAAGGTCAATCCTGTCCGGGGCTATCATCATCTCCTCGGCCTCTCCCGAGAGAAATCGCAGAAAAGATGCAAGCTTTGCCGCCACCGGCACGTCTTCGATCAGCGGAATCGATATAGCCTCAATTTCTGGACCCCCAATCAAGGCTCAGAAGTCTTCATGCGTTGGGACAATCTCATTGTAAGAAAAGCAGTAAACGTGTCTCCGGACGTCCCAAAACTTTGCTGCTGCTCTCAAAAGGTCCCAATCGGGCGGGAGATCCCTCAGATGCCATAAAGACTTGATCTTGAAGGAAGAATCAAGCAACCCCTTGTGAGATTGAAAGTTGTATCTCACCCAAGGCGAAGATCGGACGAAGCGGTCTCTCTTCCCCCTTTGCAATCTAACAGGCTTCTCCATTTCAAAATGATCAAAGGTGGTGTCTTTAGGTCCAATATGTGCTCTGGGAACAGTTGGGACAAGTCTAGGTTGAAAATGGAATGAAATGGCCAAGCCTTGGTTTTATTCTGAAAATAACCAGTCCAGACAGAACTGTGAGCAGCACGGCCTCATTTGCTCCAGATACCATGCCGCACGGCTTCATTTACCTGATGTAAGTGGCAAATCTGCAGCAACCAAGTTGCTGCCCAAAGGGAGTTTTCACCCCACTTTTCCAACCAAAACCTGTACAAAAACATGTTCAAAGACCATCCAAGCATTTATACATCATTATATATCATTTTAGCCCAGTTTCAGCCCCGATTCCAAGCAAAAAACTCCCCCGAGGCTCAAGTAATATGCAAATTAATAATGCATGAATTAGAAAAGCAAATAAAACAGTAATACATTGTTTTCGCCCCATCGGCGCCCAAATAAAGCAAAAAAAAATAAACAAAATGTGCATAAAACTTGTTCATTGTTTGTTTTTCTTCCTAAGTCAATTCTAGAGACCTCCTAGGCCTCCGATCCCTCTTCTTCATCGCTGCTCAGCTCATAAACAGTTGCCTTTCTCATCAAATCCTCCGTGTCACTCACATCTGAAAGGTGGACATTATCGTGCTCATGCTCGTACTCAGCCAGTTGCTCCAAGATGTCAGCATTGGGTCCCCGTCCCCGAGGCATGGCACTGGAAGAGTACTTCGAGGCTGAAGAGGTAGATGTCGTGCTCCCGACGTGCCTTCTCTTGCGCCCAGGCTCCTGTACGTCCGCTGCCGCCTTTGAAGTGCAGGCCAGCTTCCTCAGAAGGGACCGACACATGTCCTTCCAGCCCCTATTCTGCCTGACCAACCTGTCGTAAGTGCGAGCTGGAACCTGAGAAAAAGAGAAGAAAATCTCAGAAAATCTTGAAATTGCAAAAAAAAAGCAAAGAAATCTGAAAAAGGGAAAAGACCCTAAAGTGTACTTACAGTGCTGTCCGGCGGCAAGGTATACTGAGGCTCCCTAGCGTCGGGGACAGGTACCCTCAACCTCCTGGATACTCCGTGGACCACATATGAAAGATGGGCAGGAGGGATCGGCGGATCAGAAGGCTCGTCCTCCCCATATCCCTGAGTGACCGCCAGCTTCACTAGCTTCTGTGGCGTCCTCAGTCGCTGCTCCACAAACACAGCATATGGGGTATCCAGATCAAAATACTCCTCGGCGGCCATGCCTGCCTGATATCTCTCTATCTCATCTCGCTCGCTAATTCTAGGCCGCAGCATCCGTCTTGGAGGATCACGGGAGTAATGGCGTCCAATGGAGGGACATGGCCATGCTGCCTGGAAAATCGATCCCCCAGATAGACGACATCGCATGTTAGCCCAGTCAACTACCGCCTCTACCTCGTTGCCTCCACGGCCTCTCCTAGCAAAATCTCCGGATACCTGCCCCACGAGTAGAAGTCCACTCCATCGTGCCCATCTCTGTTGATAACTGGCCTCACCATCTTGTAATCAAAGGTGATCCGAGTCTTCCCGGTGAACTTATCCCTCGCATCTCCCCTCCAGCGGATCATAGCGGGAAAGATGGTGACTTCGCTCTGTTGGTTCCACGAAAAGAACCTGATCACCTCACAAAACCAGACCCGCATGTTCAAAACATCAAAAGGATCATTTTTCTCTCATAAGAGTCTCAAAGACAGAAAGTAATAGAGAAAGGAAAGAGAGACTACCTCGAGAGCAAAGGAGAAACAATCCATGGAGGCAGCCTTATTCCGGCTGTACAGATCCAGGGAGAAGTATAGCTCCGCCAGTCCGGCCTCACCCCACGAGACCGTCCCAATCCCATCCACATCCTCCAGAGAGTCGAGGAGGCAAGTCATAGCCAGAGTCCCAGAATTGGCAAAGATGGTGACTGACAGCATCAACCACATAAAGGCTCTAGCAAGCTGGTGGGCAGTCACCTCACTAGCAGCAAAGTCCCGCATGCAGTTCTGGACTGCCACCTCAACGTTCCTCGTCTCCCTTCCAAGCCCCTTAGGAATCAGCTCAAACCCAACCAAAGCCCTGAACTCCTCCGCTGTGATATGGTCCCTCCAAGTCACAGGCCTCCCGGTGAACTGTAAGCCCGTGATAGCAGTAAAATCGGTCGGAGTCACCGTTAGCTCCCCCCAGCTAAGATGAAAGCTGTGGGTGGTGTCCCACCAGAACTCAGATAGGGCCTGGACCAAGCCCTTGCTCTTGGAGGTAATGTGAATGCCTCTGCCAATGGCCTCAATAAACAAATCCAAGCCGGTAGCCCTCACCAGCTGCTTAGGGTTCGCCCCATTCTTCTCAAAATCGGGCATCCTCTCCCACAGCTTTACTGCAACCTCAGAAGGCCCTCTAGACTTGTTCTCCAGTAGACAAGCACAGCAAAAGAAACGCGTCAGTCTTTTTCAAAAAAGCATGCATATATTCAAAAGTGCACATATTTTCAAAAGAAAAGCATTCATGAAAATTTTTCTAGCATCCTTTGCATCAAAAACGTGTCTTTCATCACATGAAACACATCGTGTCAAGCACATTGCTTTCCTAAGCACAAAATCACAATTTTCAAAATTATTTGCACATAAGCATTAATTTTTTCTCAAAAAAAAATGGCATGCATGAATCCTTTTCATCATCCAAAATCCCGTTTTCTCATCTATGACCTAGTTCTAGCACATGCAAGAACTCCGTCACCTCTTAGACAATTATCCTTCTTACTTTTTATTTTTGGAAAAAAAAAGTGGGTCATTCTCATTATTTTGTCAAATAAATTGCACATGCATGTTTTTTCATCTTCTTAGCCTCATAGGTTAATCATCAAGATTTCAAAATCATCCAAAAATTCTAGGAAAATTCGAGAAATTCCTAAAGCTTGGGTCAAGCCCTAAATCAATCAAAATTTAATCAAAATCGACGGAATTGAGCAAACTAAGAAAGCTTACCCCAACCAATTGAGGGTTCGTCGATTTATGCTCCCTTCTACCCGGATAGAGCTCTGATGGAGGCGTAAGGAAGTCATACTTCCTCTCCGTGCGGACGAGCTCCTTCCTCCTCCTTCTCGCGGCTACGGAGATGTTCCTTCTAGCTTGCCTTGGAATTGGATTCCCCTCCGGATCCATCCTAAATCAATAGAGGCAAAAGGATTGAAGGATTTTGAAGAAAATTCTCTCCCTCCTCTCTCTCTCTCTCTCTCGGCAGTCTTGGGCGGCAATAATGCCTAATGCCCGTTCAAATCTGTTTTAAATAATCTGGAAAAATCAGGCTTCTAGCCGTACGGCTTCTTTTGCCCCCATCTCATGCCGGGCGGCCTCTTTCGCTCTGAACAGAAATTACCTTTTTGCCCCTGAACTTTCCACTTGGGCATGTAATTCCCGTTATCTTTTAACCAAGATAACGTCGTTTTCAAAAGATATCCCTTATCTCCTTAGCAAATAAGCTTTCTTCCCCAGTCGCCTCCGTTACTTCCGTTATAACGGAATGACGCTAGGTGACAACCTCCGAACTGTCAGAACTCTAAACTTAAGCTACCTCTATCACAGATAGTGAAGTATGCTCAAGTTCTCCAAACTTTAGCTACCTCTATCTCCTCGATAGTGAAGTATGCTCAAGTTCTCTAAACTTTAGCTACCTCTATCACAGATAGTGAAGTATGCTCTAGTTCTCCAAACTTTAGCTACCTCTATCTCCTCGATAGTGAAGTATGCTCAAGTTCTCCAAACTTTAGCTACCTCTATCTCCTCGATAGTGAAGTATGCTCAAGTGTTCCAAACTTTAGCTACCTCTATCTCCTCGATAGTGAAGTATGCTCAATTCCTCCAAACTTTAGCTACCTCTATCTCCTGGATAGTGAAGTATGCTCAAGTTCTCCAAAATTTAGCTACCTCTATCTCCTCGATAGTGAAGTATGCTCAAGTGTTCCAAACTTTAGCTACCTCTATCTCCTCGATAGTGACGTAAGCTCTAGTTTCCTCAGGTGACAACCTCCATTAATTGTCAATCAGGTGACAACCTCCATTAATTGTCAATCAGGTGACAACCTCTATTAATTGTCAATTAGGTGACAACCTCCATTAATTGTCAATCAGGTGACAACCTCCATTAATTGTCAAAACCTCAAGGATCCTAGACATCGTTCCTAACTATCTAGTGATGCTTGAACTACGATCAAGGCTTGATTCCTTCGGGATACGTAGGTAGCCTTTCATAAAAGGTCCAACCATCCGACCACTTTGGTCACCCTGTTCCTTCGTCACTCCTCAGTGATGAAGTAGCCCCTCATAAAGGTCTTTACATCCGACCACATTGGTCACTTCTAGCATATCCCCAGTAGGATCAATTGCTTGACCTCCTAGGTCATTTTCTCTGCTATTTCCCCATCAAGAGACCAGTTTTCTCTTCTCTATTCCTCAGTGAATCTTTTCAGAACTACGGCCTGGCTTGATTCCCACTCGGGATACGTAGGTAGCCTTCCAGAGGTTCAGCCACTCGACCACCTTGGTCACCTAATCCGTCTCGGCATTCGCCATATCAGATCCTTTTCTATCGACAACCCCACTCGCCCTGCAAGTGACGTTGCCGAGGGGCTTCTGTAAGTACCCAAATCTGGCTCATGCCTTCCGGTTAATCTTCCCCGGCAATTCCGGTAAATTTCCCGGTAATTCCCCGAACTTTTCTAGAGTTCCGGAACAATTCCGGAACTGTTCCAAACCTCTTAAGGGCTAAAGGGAAGGCTTAGTAATTAAGAAACACGTTTTTCTTAATTACAAAAAGCTTCTAGAATTGCGACCTTGCATGATTCTAGAAACATGCTGAGTCATTGTGGATAATGCCGCACGGCTGCATTAGCCAAGGACCTCTGGCCGCACGGCTTCATTAGCCTTATCCAGACTACCTATAAATAGAGCCCTCCTCTTCCCATTTTACACACACCAACACCAACAACACACCATATTCAGTCCCAAAAGCTCTCCAAACACTGCTGCGAAAATCCAAGAGGAAGAAGAAGAAAGCCAAGAAGCCACCTCCCTCCTCCTTGAAGATCCCAAAGTTGGTCCTTCCACCTAGCTCAACCCAAAGGAGAAGAGGCCACCACCATTGGTAACCTCTCACTCCCTTAACCTTGCATTTTACTTGCTCTATGTGATTTAAATTGCTCATTGCATTCATATATTGTTATTATCTTGCTTGGGACTTGGTAGTTATCATTAAAGATCATAACTTTATCATACCCCCCTTCCCCCTTTGCATGAATTAAGCATCACTTGCTATTAAAAATGTAATCTTTGAATCAAAGGTGCATCCTTTGCACCTAAAAACCCCCTTTTTACAATAAAAATATCATCTTTATGCATCCTTTGTCCATAAAAATGCAATCTTTATGTTCAAAATGCATCCTTTGCACATAAAATCCATTTTCATGCATCATTTGCATTAAAAGCCATTGCTTTATCATCAAAGTTAGCATCCTTTGCTTTCAAAATACAATCTTTATGCATCCTTTGCATATTAAATACTATTTTCCCACATCAAAATGCATCCTTTGCATAAAAATCATGTCTTTACATAAAAGTGCATTCTTTGCATATTAAGTATCAATTTCCTCATAAAAATGCATCCTTTGCATAAAGATCACTTCTTTACATCAAAATGCATCCTTTGAAAATCAAATGCATCCTTTGCATAAAGATCATTTCTTTAAACCAAAAATCATCATTTGCTCTCCAAAATGTCATCTTTTCACTAAAAATGTCATTTTTACATGCATTCCCCCATGTCCCCATTAGCAACCTTGGAACGGACCGGTGTAAAGATCCCATCTTTACATCGTTTCTTCCATTAAAGGTTCCATAATCTCTTTAGAAAGGGACAACCTTGAACCCGATATCTCCGATTATCACTTAAGACGAGCATGAAGCAACTATATGAGCTCGATCGTCTTAAGGTGTAGGATTGATGGGCTAAGGACATTCCTTCCTAAAGAACCTCATTTTGGATTATAAAAGAGAGTCCTTCTCTCGATCACGCAAGTCCCGAGGTTAAAAAGCGATGATCACAAGTCCAAGATGAGGACGGGATCAAAATCTCGAATACATAAAATCCAAGAAATCCCGAGCGACAACCAATAAATGGTTTGTACGTCCGGAAGACATCTTGGGACATTCCCTCCCCTTTTATTCAAACGCATGCACACAAGAAAGCACACAAGCAAGCACGATAAATGGAATCTAGGAGACTTGCTACGGCAAGGCACCTTGGGTGAACGACGATCCGTTCTTCCCAAGGGGTAACTTAACCTCCGAACCCATAAATCATTTTTTTCAAAGTTTTGAGGAAATCAAAATGGCGTGGCGACTCCGTTTTTCAAATTAAAACGGATGTCTTCAAACTCGCGTGAATCCAACAAAATTTGGGCACACATTCACACCGAGGCAGCAGTGCGAGTAGCGTGAGGTGTAACCGAGGCAGCAGTGCGAGTAGTGTGCGGTCTCTAAAATTCTTTTTCTGAGTAAAACAAAAGTTTTTGAAGAATTTTAAATGTATGTACACAGATGTAAATTGATGCATTTTTTTGTATTTTTATTTTTTTTTTGAAAAATAAAAAAGTAAAGCACATGCACACACACACAACAGTTAAAGAGAAGGGGTAGAATGAATGTTTGACCCTCATCATCATTTTAAAAATCTTTTGTTTTATTTAAAAGTTTTTAAAACAAAATATCCCCAGCGGTGTCGCCAACTGAAATTACCTGGGATCCGGCTCGCGCGGGGGGGGTGGGGGGCCCGGCATCTCGCATTTGCGCTCGCGTTTCGGAAATGGCCCGGATCCGATAGGCAGCTCGATCGCGCTCCGGCATCTGGCTTATTCCGTTTTTTGCGATGTTGGAGGTGTCTCGCCGTGTTTTCGCTTTGTAGAGTCGCCACGCCGTTTTTATTAAGCCCAAAACATTGAAAAAGGGCATCAGTTTAAAAATAAACTGTTTTTGTGTGATGAGATTTTGAGTTCGGAGGTCAGATGACTCCTCGGGAAGAGAATATTAGAATCTTAGAGCTCACCCGAGTCGCCTCGTAAAAATGAGTCTTTCGGTACCCCTTATATTCTTTAACTGTTGTGTGTGTGTGTATGTGCTTTTAAAAATGCATGTTGTATCGGATGTCTACATTGTACACTGCTTTATTGAAATGTATTGAAATAGTGTAGGAAGTAAGCCTTACCAATGTTGGTTCGTGTCTGTCTTCCGCAGGGGAATAGTGTTTGAGGATGGAATAGTGTTCCGGTACGGACCGGGATTGCTTTGGGATGAGCCAGTTGTCTGCGGACAGAGTTTCGGCGTGCGTTGGGATCGCAGGGATCACTCGGGCAGAGGTTCGGCGTGCGTTGGGATCGTCGGTTGGATTCGGGCAGAGGTTCGGCGTGGGCCGGAATTGCCGGTTTGACTCGGAAAGAGCCGGGACGCCTCGGGAAAGACCAGGCAAGGCCTCGGAGTACCACGAGGGGCCTCAGAGTACCTCGAGAGTGCCTCGGGGCAGTGCGGGAGTTTCGCGGGAGCGCTCGGAGAGGCTTCAGAGCACCACACTGAAGCTCGGAAGGCCTCGAAATGATCCGAAAGGGGCCGGGAATGCCTCGAGAGGACTTAGAGGGGTGCCAGAAGGCTGTGGGAGAGGAGAGAAGAGGGAGATGTGTGAAATGAGGGAGGGGGAGCCCTCTATTTATAGTGCCAGATTTTGTGCAAGAAGGTCCGTACGGACCTTCTAGGTAATCCAGGATTTTGGTTTTCCTCGATTTGAGGGAATAAGTGGACTTTAAGAAGATTCAGCCATGATGGTGTCTGGTAGCAAAGAGGTCCGTACGGACCAACCTTGCATGCAATAAGGTCCGTACGGACCAACCATGTAGGTGAGTAATGATGTTTCCCGGGATTTGAGGGAATATCTTGGACTTTAAGAGGATTCAGTAATCATTGAAGCAAAGAGGTCCGTACGGACCACATATGCTTTTCCAATTTCTGAAAAATTCCTAAAAAGTCCTTTTGTCCCTTTTTGTCCCAGAAAGGTCCCTCCCTTGATTTGGTTGGGGGTTTTGAGTGTTTTTGAGTGTCACTGGTCTTCGAGACTGCGTTTGTGAGTCTGCGGTGTTTCCCGTGTGTTCGGAAGAGGGTGATCCAGATTGGGGTACTTACACCGCCGCGTCGTCGTTGGCAATATTTTTAAAATCATTGTCGTCATAAGGCACTAAGCGATGGCCCGGGCGAGCTGTCGTATTATATGGATCCTCCGAAGCCCATTTGGCCAATTGCTCGATGGAGATGTCGAAAGAAGGATCCACCACGATGCGTCGAGCCATATGGCTCCAACCTACATCTCAAAATGATCTGGCCTGCCCGGTAACATAAGTGTGGAGCTCATCACTCTCCTTGTAGGCTTTCACGGCCTCTTCCTTAGCAGCTTTCACAGTATCAGCTAGCTCCCCCTCCCATCGAAGCCGAGCAGCTTCCAGTTCTTCTTGCTTTTTTAGCCAAAATGACATGGCTTTCCTCCAACAGTTGGGTCGCCAGTTCAAGGTCCTTCACAGCTTTCTCTTTACTCGACTTCAGCTCACCAAGCTCCTTGTTGGCCTCTCCCAACTTGCCCAGGCTTCGTCCTTGGCCTTCACCTCATTGTCTTTAACGAGCTTCAAGACCTCGTAGGCAGAATCCAAGTCTGAGTGCTCCTCCTTCATTTTGTCGTGCTCTTCCTTCAGCTTGGCGTGATCTTCCTCCACCTTCTTCAACACTTCATTCTTATGAGACAGCATATTTTTAGCCAGCTTCTCCTGCTCCTCAGCAGCTTTCCAATAAGAGGTGGCCAAATCTATCATGGCAAGAGACTGAAATGACGAGTAAAGAAAAGGGGTCAGGTCAACCAGAAATAAAGCAGATACTAGAGACAAGTGAGAAGAATCAAAATAGCAATGCAAAAAATCACAAGAGTTACAACTATTACCTCGGAGTGGGCCAACCCCACCCTAGCACGGCAAGCTTCTGGGGTCAGAGCCCTGTTGGTATACTTCTTAACCAAATCCTGGTCAGCTCCCCTCCTCACCACTACCTGGCCATACTCCAGTTCAGGATATTCCCTAGCCAAGCTATTAATCCCAACCAGAGGAGCAACCTCACTCAACTCTTCGACTCGAGCTTGAACCAACTCGGAGTAGGAGACTCGGATAGGAGAAGACTGGGGGCCCCTAATCTCAGCTTCCATCGGCTCACTAGCATCGATTTGATTAGCTGCCGAGCTGGCCTTTGACTTCCCAATCTTGATTTTCTTGCTCAAGGGAGCATCATCATCCTCTTCCTCCTCCTCACCCACATCAATGACATGAGACTTTGCCTTGGAGGCAGCTTTGGATTTGGTTTTAGCTTGGGCTTGGGTTTTAGCCCTAACAACCTCCTTGACTGGCTCCACATTCTGCTCAGTCCCATCAACTCCAGCAGCATCAACTTCCTCAGAACCTTGTGCCTCATCTCCTTCCACTCGCCCCTCTTCCAGCTCCTCTACATTATCCTCAGCAGGGATGTATTGAGTGGTGTCTTGGTCCACCAACTTCAGCAGCTCGTTCCTCTTGGCTCCCTCAGCCTCACGGTTCTCCCTAGCATTGGCAGCTCCACTGCTCCTCTTGCTCTTCCTCACATCGATGGCTCGGCCCATGTTAGCCTCTTTAGCAGGAGTCAGAAATGTGTAAAATGAAAGCAACCAAAGTGTTAGTTTGACAGTTCAGGAGAGTTCTATGTACGAGCTACAAGATCTACATACGAGCAAACAAACTGCGAGCTAAGAATTATAATGTCAATTTCTAAGTGCGACCTAAGCATGTGTAGACTACAAGATCTACTTACAAGTAAAGCATTTAATAGTTCGGAGTAGGCACAGTTCAAGCAAGCCCTATGTGCAACCTCAAGGGTTCTGCATACAAATAATAAAGAGAGGAGGAAATCCTTACCACCAATGTGCTCCCCATGATCTTTACAATACTTGGGGGTCTTCTGGCAGAGCGAGCATTTTTTCTCAAACCTACTCAGAGCATGGGTTACCCAGTTCGGATACCTTAAGCACCTCACTATGGGGACCAGTGGCACTACATCTCCATCTCCAAGCATCATTCCAGCCTGGATATAGTTGTTCTTAGTGGTTCCTAAAACTTCCCAACTGATGGGTCTCTGAGCAACCAACTCGACCAATTTCTTATACAAATTTGCATGCCAGTAGGGCTCCCATTGATCCTCCTCTCTCACTACTTGGGTGTCTGCACTGGGTAAAGGGAACTCCCAACCTAACCTACTCTCCACTACAACCACATGAGAGTTCCAACCACTAGCTTTACTGGGTAGATTGATGAACAACTTGGGAGAATTCGGTTTTGAGGGGGTGCTTATGCCATGGGACTTATCAAACTTCACACCAAAGAACTCTCTGAACACCCTCATACATGGCTCATATCCCAAGAAGCGACACACCATGGCAAAGCAGACTAACACCCTACAAGTGTTGGCTCCCAACTGAAGAGGCAGGGCATTGGCACACTCTAGAAACTCATTTATAAAGGGGTCCAAGGGTAATCTAAGACCAGCCTCGAACTGGCCATAGTAGAAGGCAACCCTAGTAGCATCCTCCTTGTAAGTGCCACCAAACTTGTCCAGAAAGTCCCACTTGCTATAAATGGTCACATCGAATTCCTCCTTATCCACCTCACAGAATTGGTAGATCATCTCAAGTCGTGAGGGAAAGTTCTGCTTCCCCCTCTTTGACCTTTGAGGCACGTATCCCCTTTCATTCCTCCCAGGCATAACGGAGGTCCCAAAGGCGTCAACAATGCATGGGCTGGAAGAAGTTGAGGCTGAAGCTCCTCCTTGGATCGTCATATCTGTATAAGAAGAAGGGGAAACAGGGGAATCAGTCCTTTACGCAGTCTCAAGGAACCTAGTGGACACACTAAGGGGTGACCTAGATTCCCCCAGAAATCCCGTCCTATTCCTAATGAAAGAAGGCTTATTGGGACCTTGGATGTAGAACACTGCAATGTGGTCAAGAAGTTCATGAAAAAGATTGAAGGATACTACTCTTGGGTCACTCGTCTCTAAAACACCTAAGTCCTCCCCTACAGGCAAAGTTAGCTCGGTGAAACGCAAGCCCCAATGGGTCAAAATTGAAGTACATTCCTCCATTGACATCTCTCTCCACTCTCCATTCAAGTGCTTATAAACCCTTCTATTTACACTACAATAGCCATACCAAGCTCCAGGCTCACAACTAAAAGTCCTAGCCATGGCAAAATTGAAGAAATTGCAAAAATTAAGCCCTAATATTGAAGGGAGAGAAGAATACCTCAATTAGTTCGAACGAAGGGGGGTACTAGCGGAGACGAAAGCTCGGGTTAAATCAATTGCCTTTTTCTGCTGCCTTCACCGGAATTACACAAGAAGTTGGAGAGAGTAAAAATTCTGAACAGGGAAGGATTCTAGCTTTTATACTTTCAGTAATTGAGAAGGAAAAAGAAAATTCAAAAGTCTTATTTTCATAATTGAATGCGAAAACGTTTTCCAAGACGGTCTCTCAAACGTCAAAACTGTAATCATTACGGAAAAATGGCGCTCTTCCAGATCTGACCGTTCGTCGTGGACGTCCGGGATTGAGCCACGTCACCCTTGGTCGACTAAATATCAGCACGAGTAGCGACCTGCGAGTCATAACAATCTTCGTCAAAATTTCCTTAACTTCCTAGTTGACAAAGTCAACTCGAAAGTTGGGGGCCACTGAACATGCCAAAAGTATCAAGCTGGGCCAAGCAAGTAAAGCCCAGTCTTCAAGTAATAATTGCCACCACATTCTCAGTGGGATAGGCCCAATTATCACATGGCCCAAGGCCCATCTTATTGATCAGTCGACTTAAGTTCATTGTCCGACCTACCAGGTCCCGACCTAACTTAGTCCGACCTTATGATCCAAGATATACTTCGGGTACGATCCAATTCTACTCATCAGTCAGGTCGACCCAACCTCAAGTGTCGACCTCGACCTGCCAAAGCAAGCATCGAGCTAATAGTTACAGGCGCACGTGCTTGAATTCTTTCCATAACTGGTTCCCTACAAATCAGGAGCCCTACAGGACACGTTCTCATGACACGTAACTGTCCCACAAATCTCGGAGCTCATATAGCCCTGCCAAATATACCACCTACATCAACTATAAATACATTATCACTACAACGGTTATGAGGTAACTGCAATTTTGTTATCTGAATATCATTTGTTCAATACATTATTTGCTCTCCAATTCATATACTTACTCTCACGCCCAAGGGTCTAAGCCGAAGACACATCCGGCTAGTTCTGGGTTCTAGCTTTCAGGTCAAGGAGTCAGGTGATCAGTCCTGCCACGTGGAGGAAGATTGATAAGCACATTTCCTGCGACATCACTTAGTAAAAATAAATTCATCCCAAAATAAACCATGTCCTCGTGGGATCGACCCGTACTTGCACTCGCTATATTTCAATAGCCCGTGCGCTTGCGGAAATTAAAAAGACCGTTAAGGTTTGAAGCTCTAACAACAGGATTTGTTGATCACCGAAGGATTAAAATCATAGATGGTTCTTCTCAATTTTTTTTCCTATTGTGAAGGTTTCATCCTCAGCCTCATCATCATCAGAACCCAAGAGTGAAGCTTGATCAGCTATTGATGCACTTGTCTGAGCCTTTGATTATCTGATCTTCCCTTTAGCCTTTTTAGATCCAATAGGGCCTGAAGGGGAATATCTTCATCCTCTTCGTGAAGGGTACAAACTGAAGGGAGAGTTTCTGCAGCTGATGGGGTGATGTGATATCAGGGTGATGGCAACAATGGTAGTAGGTGGATGATCAGAGGTAGTTGCTTTCGATGCTGCCAAATCCTTGGGCGTGACCACTACATGAGGAAATATATCCTCAATGTCGTGTCTTATAGATTCAACAATCTCCTCTGTTGATGACCTTAGTTCATCAATGTCTTTAGCCCTAGTACTCCTCTCAACTCTCCCAAATTTGTTTTTTATTTGTTATTGTAATGAAACTATCTTTTTCACACATTAAGATTTTATTAGAAAAATATCATTTTTTAAGAATTAATGATTCCAAGGGGCCTTCGAGGATTTTTCTCTTAAAGAAAAGGAGCTACGTAGTTGAGGACCTGAGGTTAGGAGTGTAAGCGGTTCGATTCAAATCGAGGTTTAAGATCGAAGCGAACCAAACCATGGTTCGATTTTTAAGCACAAATGAGTTGGCTCGGTCTCATAATCATCAAACCACATGATTCGGAGTTTGTCCGTCGGTAAAGAATACTTGTCGTACTATGACCAGCGTTATCGTCAGAGATTACCGATGGAAATTTCCGTTGGTAATACTATAGCCACCGACGGATAAATCCGTCAGCAAAACTGGTAAATTTACTTTGTTGACTTAATATTACCGATGTAGTATTCCGTCGGTAATATTATCATTACTTTTTTAAGAATTTACCAATGGACAGGTCCGTCGGTAAATTGTTCAGAATTTAAAAAAAAAATCTAAATTATTTAAAAAGCCATCTGCAACATGCTCAAATTCAAATAACAAAATACTAGCATTCAAATCCCAAAATACCAACATCCAAATACAATTCAATCAAACATTTACCAAAAAAATGAAAAAACAAATTCAACATTTATCAAAATCTTAAAACCAACATAAAAATTACTTAAATTTGATTATAAGACAAATAATAACAAGTTTAATGACCACGATCGCCACCACCACTTCATATCAAAGACTTTACCACTATATCGATTAGCAACTAATTTCTTAAAAGCATTCTTTATCTGAATCTCTAAAAACCTGGGGCAGGAATATTTGTGTTACGAAAAGAGTAGAAGTAGTTAATATAATAGAATAAAGATAACAATAGAGAGATTTTGATGCAGATCGACACAGGAATGGAGGAATATATTTTCATATCTTTTATGATTTTATTATTATTTTCGGAATTAATTTTAGTAGAATAATTATAGGAGGTTTTAGAGTATATTTAGACTTGATTTATTAGTTTTAGACTCCTAATATGTTACCTTATATGTTAGGCATTATTTTAGGACTTTATTTCTTGTTTTCCAAGTTTTATAGGTGCTATAAAATAGCCCTAAAGTTGTAATTCGAAAATTAGACTTTGATTTTATGAAATAGAAAAGAAAAGCTTTGGCTTTCAATTATTGATTCTTGTCCTTTTTGTTCGGTCATAAATCTCTATCCTTCCGTTTGCATTAGATTTAATTAGCAAGCAATTATTGATCTTAATAGACTTAATCATAGTAAGAATTCAATTGATCAATAGGCTGGCAAAAAGCTTGCATTTATATATAGTTTGATGTATATGTATTAGAAGTGGTACAATTGTTATTCTATAAACTTCAGTAACTTGAGATACACTAGTCTAACACCCGTGCGTTAAACGCACGGTCAAAAACTTTAACAAATAACAGATATTAAATTAAAAGGGTTGCTATAATCTTAAAAGTTAAAATTTTGAAAGGTTCTGTCTTATGAATCTACATGAGATTCAAGCGATTTACATCGATTTCTTTTAGAATACAGATCCTAGAGCAGATCACCTAAAACCTCTTCTTCCATCCTTTTTAATCTACACAAATAGACACAACCGCAAGATGAGGTCACAAACATTCGGAGTAGACAAGACATAAAATATCAATTCCTTTAAATAACCACACCTTTGTTTTAACTCACTGTTCTCTTCCGGCAACTGATCTAAAGAAAACGTGTTGCTATTTGAAGGATCAGCTTAATTTCCGCAAGCATCAATTTCGTTTCAAGTCTTGAAAGAACTATGGTACGCTAAAAACCCTATTTATCATGAGCCAGCTCAACGAAATTGGCTTCCAAAACCCCTAAAAAAGGATGAAAGGTTATATACTTCAATACAGGATGCAAGCCAGCAAGCTGATAAACTTTAATACTTCAGGGCAGAGTTAAAACCTATAACTCCACGGCCATCACTTCCAGCAGCATTCCATAGTCTCCAAAATGGCTGACAAACAGATCAGCCAAAACTTATTCCGGGTTCATTGATATAGAGATATAAAACTCGTTTTCAGGAATATAAACTATGCCTCAAATAAATCAGATTTCAGTAAATCAGGGTATAAAGAAATATACTCAGTTAACTTGTCTGATGTTGATTCTTGAAGTTCTAATGTATTCATATCACCACTTCGAAGGAACATTGCTATTGGTTGATCTTCTCTGGACTTCCCTCCAAGAAGAAAAATGGCTTTGCAGCCCAAACTTGAAGAAAGAAAATAAATTGTCATGCCCAACAAAACAATTTTCATTGTTAACTACTCCTTTTGTCCCCAAATAATTGTCGCACTTTCCATTTTGATCCGTCCCAAAATAAATGTCGCATTTCTAATGAAGGAAATAGACTTGGTGCAAATTTACCATTGTACAAGCAATGCACAAACAAGTTAAGCACATTACTTAAAAACACTTGGTTTCATTCAGGATCAACATGATGATGGAGTATAGGATTCATGCCCAGTAGGGAGTCTTATCTTCCCCATCAACCAAATTTGGCATTGACACGTCAAATGAGACATTTATTATGGGATAGAGGGAGTAGAAAATATGCATAAAAGATAGGAAATGTACTACGATGATACCTCATGCTTACAATAGGTTTACTCCAATCCGCCTCGATATCATCAAGGTAACCACCTAGCATGTCACCTGAATAAAGAGAAACTGAGTAAGCCAACATTTATTATCCCTCTGTTTGACACGTCAAATGAGACATTTATTATGGGACAGAGGGAGTAGAAAATATGCATAAAAGATAGGAAATGTACTACGATGATACCTCATGCTTACAATAGGTTTACTCCAATCCGCCTCAATATCATCAAGGTAACCACCTAGCATGTCACCTGAATAAAGAGAAACTGAGTAAGCCAACATTTATTATCCCTCTGTTTTGCGTAGACAGTCTCGTTTTCTGTTTTGGAAGGTCCCACTCCAAGAGTCCTCTTGGAAAGATAATTAAAGCCACTAAATGGTACGTCTACCAAAAATAAGCCATTTTTACATTACAACTAAAATTAGAAAACTTTTGTATGCTTCAGTTAAGGGTATTTAACTTAAATAAATCTTGAAAGAATCTTACTTTCAAATGTAGATTCTTTAGTAGACCACCAGGAATGTTTTTTTAATAAATTGAACATATTTCAGTTTCCAAGTTTATCCACGCTTATCTTGAATGATCTCAAGGTCAACTTGATCTCTTGAATACCAAGTGAACCTTACTGTAATTACTGGGTCAAATAAAAATCCTAACATGCAAAAAAATGACTCATCTCAAGGAGTACCTGATCCGAAGTAGTTGACTATTGCACCTTTTGGTTTAAATTCTACCCCCAACGGCATTGCAGGAGATGCCACCTTCTTAGCCAGTTAGTGTATCAGGGATCTTCTTGTGTGGGAGAGAAACATTGTCTTCGATCCTTCCTCCATGTGGTGGTATCCTCTAGAGATAACTCACAGTAAACTTACCATAATCAGACTGAATAGTGTAAGCGTACTTGAATTGTAGTCGCATAACAACAAATACTATCAGATCACAGTCAATACAACTTATGGCACTCTTGAAATACCTCTGCACAACCATAAGAAATTATTTAGCGACCACGTGAAATTGAGGAAGGGTAACAATTTATGCATTAGGCAGCATGCGAGGAAAATGTAAATGCAAGGGATATATAAATCCATTGAACAAATAGCATATGTTGAATTAACAATAAGGAAAATGAATTGAGAAACAAATACTACATAAATGCACTGGGGAGCAGATTTTTGAGGGACAAAAACCTAAAGAGGAGCTGAAAATTATGTGCCCATACTACAGCCGGTTCTTTATGACCAAATGCAGTCACGCCCTCTCCCACAACACGTAATGCTTAAAGCAATCTAGGCAATTGAGAGGGTTAACTATTTATGGACCAACCTTGGTAACTTGAAGTGCAGATTGAACAACATAGTTGGCAAAAGGGTCTTGAAGCAACTGGTCAAAGTGGGACAGAGAGAAATTCATGGATGTTTCTTGATCGGCTTTGCTCATATGGTATCGTTAACTGCTATGATTCCCGGTTCCATTATCTTACTCCTTTCAATTAGATCATTTACTCTCCTATACATTAAAGTTGCTGACCTAAAATGATAAAAGAAACTCCCAAGTTATGCTTAAGGATCCAAATTTACCGTTATATCCTTATTGCAGATGTATGCAATTACAAAGCTAATGACTTCCTTACTGAGGATGTCAAGATTTGAGGAGAAAAAGTACCTCATCAGAATGAAGATTTTACCAAAGGCTTTGAATATTTGTGCAATTTCAAGGTTTGATGGGGAAAACGTACCTCATCCCCGGTCTTGATTGCATCCAGATAACAATCTCTACATATCTTGAAATCACACTCACACGGAAGGATATCCATTCCCCTTTCATCACTCATCACCTTGGCATCACAGCTAGGAATGGCACAGGAAGATCCTTTTGAACCAGCCATTTGGGGATGGTTGGCCTCCGATTCAATCACCATATCCATGAGATGAGCTCTTGTAACAGAGTTGAATCCACCTGTAAAAAGAGAATTAGAAACATACTGTTCTTCAACCTTCTGGGCAATGGAATCCATAGGCTGGTTGTCAGGGGTTGGCGGCAAGTGCACGGTATAGTTCATAAAATCACTACTCCCAAGCTCACTATCAAGATCATCCCTTGAATAGCTGGTATACCGAACAGACGAAGTGCGCCGGGCGAACGTCACGGTTGGGGGCATAGGAGGCTTTTTGTGTTGGGAATCCACTACATCTGAGTTAGTAGATAGATTCGAGTGGCTCGCCTTGAATGACTTAGATGCCATGTTCAGTACTAAAAATGCACCACAACTGCAGACTTTTAATATCATCATAAAAACAACAACAATTATTACAACTTGTTATCACTGCCATTAAATCCTTCGATCCCGTAAGCAAAAAAATCTCAACACAACATTTCCAATCAACAACTAACAATTTAATATTGGATCAAACATTGCACACAGGTTAATTGCAACTGTCCTATGGCAGCAAAATCAACTTCTCACCAGGGAATTCAATTTTGATCAGACTACCTTCAAATTTCGAGATTAAGACCAAAGGAAAAATAACTACAAAGCTAAATTACTGCTATAGATCTACTAAAGAAGGTCAAATTTCAAGTAAAAAAACATTCCACAAAATGCGAAAAGCAGGTCAAATTATTGGCAGAGATGTGCACCTTTAAGAGAAAGACAAGAGCCGATTGATGATGCTCACCGGTGGAATTCCCTTTCCCCGTACATTGCATTCGGCTGCTGCTACTGCCATTGTCCTATGGATATGAAGAATGAAGAAATCTAAGTGTGTGTGAGAGAGTGAGAGAGAGAGAGAGAGAGAGAGAGAGAGGTGAAAGAATGGCGAAGAGAAAGGCGAGTAGGTGACAGGAAGAGAGAAGAGAGAAGAGAGAGAGTCGTAGAGGAAACGACCATGGAATGGAAGAAGAGAGAGTCGTAGGGGAAGCCGGGAAGGTGAAGTGACGGTAGGATGGTTGCAGAGAGTTTTAGAGAGAGAGATATAGAATATTAGAGAGAGAAAGAAAGTGGGAAATGCAATATCAAAATACCACTCTACACATCATTGTAATTACAAATATATGACTGAACATGAAATTACTTGACTACCCTTATTACCCTTATTTTGAGCGGGAAAACTGCTCTTACACTTGCCTCATCTATAACTATATAATGAGCCAAGTAATTTTTACACAGTTACTAAATAAGGCAATTTGGCGCCAAAACATGATATGCTAAATATAGAAACTTTTATTAAACCAGGTTAACATTCATTCATCAGATTTTGAATTATTATGCATTAAATGGACTATGAAAAAAAGTAGGATTTCCCGTTTTCAAGAAATAGTAATTACTACACATTAAAATAACTTTGGGAATCAGTTATTAGAAATAGTTATTAAAATATATTTTCTTAATACTGAACCTAGATTTCTCCGCGGCTTTCTCTCTCTCCCATGCTCTTCTTTAATCTCACATAAAAAACCTCAATTAATTGAATTAGCATTAATTTCTCCATTATTTTTTTCAAATTTCCAAAAACTCTTCATCTATCTCCCCATCCACCCCTTCCTCTCCTCCGCTCTCCTCATTCTGGCACCCTCTCTACCAATTGTGAATTAGATTTCACTTTTTCGCCATGCCAAATCCGTCATTGAAAGCTAAGTATAACACTTACCCACCTTCGCTAGCCTGAATCTCATTAGTCCCCGTCCTCATCGGCCTTTGCGGCTTCTTTGCTCACTTTCTCTTCCGCCGCAAAATTCGCATGTTCTTAGCCATTAACGAAAGAATCCTTCCAACAATCCCATCCTGAAACCGGCGATTCCCATGGCCGATAATTTAAAGAACTTTTTCTGTTGTTGGGTGGAAAGTGAATTGAAAAAACCCAAAATTGATGCGTGCGATTGTGTATGTGTGTTTTTGCAGTTATGTATGTTGAAAATTTAGTTAACCCAAATTCGATTTTCATTTGATGAAGATAATGTTTTTTTTTTGTTGGGTTTATGCTCAGTCCTAACAATTTTGTTAGGTTTTACTCTTGGATGAAAGGTTAAAGAGAGGGTTATATTGGACATTCAATCCCAAAGCCTTTTATTGGATGTTAATCATAATGATTCAATATTGTTAAAATATAGGAGTATATAGCTATGAAAAATTATAATTTATATTTAAATGTCGAAAACATTCCTATGCAAAACAATATTACACGGGTGGAAGCAAAAATAATCGTTACATTTCTACTTGCCAACCATTATCCAATATAACCATTGGTATGGTAACATTTATTTATGTTAGTTGAAATATTTTTTATACATTTATTTTATTAAATATTAAGTATTCATTTACTCAGACAATATTCTTGATACAAACCGTGTAATAGAAGAGTATCAATTTTCATCTTGCAAAAGCCCGTGTGCTTCTCAAGTTTTAAATTCAGATTTGTAACACTAGGCAGTAGACGGCGGATGAAACCGCAAATGTTGTCTACAACATTTTTTTTTTCAAAATTTATAATTTTATTTGTTGATGGCAATATATATTTTTGTTGAATGCACCACTTTTAAGATTATTTTATAAATTAGTTGTTATATACTCCCTCCGTCCCATAAAACATTACCCCTTTTATTATTTTGGGCGTCCCACTTTAAAGTCCCACTTTCCTAAAAAGAAATTTTTTTAATACTTCTTTATTCAAGGGACCCACTTGTCATACTCACAACACTTTTCAAATTTACTATTCTCTCCACTCATTCTCTCTCCTCCCACTCACAACACATACTTTAATAACATTATTTCTTATTTTTCGTTCTCAACAGTAAATGAGTAAAGTTCTATGGAACGGAGGGAGTATATAGTTATAATAAATTTCTTCATTATGTTGCTGCAATTTGTCAAACTTTTTTTGTCGTGCGTTTAACGCACGGGTGTTATACTAGTTATATAGTTATAGATAATAGAAAAGTTGACCCTCTTCCAAAGGTTTATCTCCCATTGTGACTAAAGAATTTCATTGATGTAAACGCAGTGGAATACAAACAAGAGATTGACCAATTAATGGAAAACCTCAACAAAACAGAAGGAATCCACCTTCAAAATCAGCCAACAATGGCTTCTAGGGTTTTAACCCACAAGAATGCTTAAAGCAACTCTAAAATCAATTAATCAAAACGTGTTCAATACAATAATCCAAGAGAGTATTTATACTTCCAACAATAACCTAAAACCCTAAGGAAAACGAAATAAACAAAGTACCAAAATACCCTTAATTAAATATGTCCAAACTGAATAAGGAAAATAAATAAAATCTGCTGTTTTTTGACATGCACGCTCGCACCTTTCAATCTGCACGGCCGAACCTTTCAATCTGCACGGCCGAACCAATATTGCTGCACTACCGTGTCCTTCCTGGAATGGCCCAAACATCAACTTTTCGCCCAGAAACCCCCATGGCTTGATTCTTCATTGCTCTCGCTACATCATACTCCCCTTATTTAAAATGATTCGTCCCCGAATCATGTACCGAAAAAGGAACACGTTTCTTGGGCATAAACTTCATATATCTTGATCATGAAACTTACTTCTAGGGTCTTCTCGCCGCTTGTACCGGTGCCTTCGTATTAACGGATGGTTCCACCCGATTTGTTTTGTTTTCTTAGCCCCTTGTGCACAGTACCTGAAATAAAAGATTTGGGAACACACAAGGAAATAATTCCCTTCCCACTTCCTTTGCTAGCATGTATCCCTTTTGCTCGCAATGGGCAAAGATTAAACTTGATGAAATCCTTCATAAAACTGATCACATTAGTCCGCCCATTATGAGTAGAATCAACATCATAATGCCAAGGCCTCTATAGCAACAATTGACAAGCACTCATGTCAACAATATCACAGAGAACTTCATCCTTATATCTACAAATAGAGAAAGGAACTAAACATTGCTCAGTGACCTTGAGTTTACTCGTTGCATTAATCCACCCCACATGATATGAATTTGGATGCTTCTTGACCTCCAATTTCAGCTTATCTACCATCCCCCTAGCAATCAAATTATCACAACTCCAACTATCAACGATTATGCTCAATTTTTCATCATTCACCAACCCAATAGTACGAAAAATTCCATGTCTATTAGGAGTTGTCAAAGTTAACTTCTCAAACATAAAAGTCCCATGTTCATCCCCCTCATTATCAGTGTTCGGATCCTCCCAATACTCTTTAACCTCTTCATCCCCATCCTTATCAGCCATATGAACTTGCCCTCGAGTAGGACAATTATTAGAAATATGCCCAGGAAAATTACAATGATAACATTTGTTTCTGTAAGTCTTAGCATAAGGATTAGGATTGGTAGTATTTTTTTCTACTGACTTAGCTACTACTGGTTCCCGCTTATCATCGCCACCTTTGGCAACAGTAACTTTTTCTTTTTCAACAACTATAGGTGATTTAGACCCCGAATACTGTCCCTTATTACCCATATTAAATGAAGAAACAGAAGGAGATGCAATTTCAGTTTCTTGACCCTCCGCAGTCTTGGCACGAGAAATTACCCCATCAAGCGTATGCAAATGATATAATTTAACAATACTTTTAATGCTAGGACGAAGATTAGAAATATACCTCGCTGTTTGTTGTCCTTCCGATTCACCCAAATTAGTAGGCACAGATAGTGTATGAAAATTGTGCGTGTATTGATCAACTGTCCGATTATCTTGCTTGCAGTCAAGGAATTTCTGATAGATCAACTGATCATAATCTGCGGGCAAAAATCGTTATTTTAAGGCCGTCTTCATCCTTTGCCATGTGCGAATTGGTAGCTTACCATTCCTTCGACGATGATTATTCAGATGTTCCCACCAAGCCAAAGCACCACCACGAAGTTTGTAGGCCACATATGGCACCTTCCTCTCTTCCGGAACATTCATCAAGGCAAAATATTTTTCTACCTCGGAAAGCCAATTTGTAAATTCTTCTATGTATAACTCCCCTGTGAAAAAGGGTAGATCAGCTTTGATTTTAGGAGCCTGATCCGCAGGTGCAGCGATAAAATCATCTTCACCCTCTGAATCTGAATCCTCCCCTCCGGCCGGACGAAAACGATTGTTCCCTTCATTTCCCGCAGGTGCTCGAACCCCTACCCGTTTCCTTCGGCGATCACCAACCTGCAAACCCTCCAAAAGCCTAACCATATCAGCGTGACGAGCTGCAGCTTTTTCATCGCGAATCACAGCCTGACGGTCTCGTTCATGTGCTTCTTTGTTCATACGTTCAAGGAATGCAAGAAGAGCGTCATTGTTGTTTCCGTTTTTGCCTGCCATCTTCCTGGATAGAGCCTCGCTCTGATACCAACTGATGTAAACGCAGCGGAATACAAATAAGAGATTGACCAATTAATGAAAAACCTCAACAAAATGAAGGAATTCACCTTCAAAATCAGCCAACAATGGCTTTTAGGGTTTTAACCCACAAGAATGCTTAAAGCAACTCTAAAATCAATTAATCAAAACATGTTCATTACAATAATCCAAGAGAGTATTTATACTTCTAACAATAACCTAAAACCCTAAGGAAAACGAAATAAACAAAGTACCAAAATACCCTTAATTAAATAAGTCCAAACTGAATAAGGAGCTCGTGGACGATGCTTAAAGCAATCAGACGACACCCTTATTTCAACGTCTTCCACTAATCTACCACGTACTCTGTTTAAATGTTTGAAACTTCCTTTAATGTGGAGGTCAAATCTCAAGGCCCAACTCTGGCTGGTGGTGGAAAGTTTGCAGGAATGAAACTCAAGTGAATTGACTTTACATGTTAACTTCCTCCTCATCTAATTGTTGAGTTCAGTAGCTTATGGTATTTTGAACCAAGTTAAGAGAAAAGGGGGGGGAGGGCAATGATTGGGCACCAATGAAGTTGCATTATTGGTTAATTGGTCTTAAAAGATACAGAGTCAATTGATATTGGCCAACATGGACATAAGGGAAAATGTTAAAGTATCAATTTCAGAATTACCTCACATTCATGCGAGTGGTATTGAAATTGTATAAATTTTTGATATGTAATGATCTTTCAAAAACATATTTAACTGCTGATTTTGGTTTCATATCTAGGTATTCAACTAAATTGAATACCTAGGAATCGAAATTCAACAAATTCAATAGCTATCAGAAAAAAATCATAGAAAAATTGGGCAACATTGATTAGTAACTGGAATGGAATTAGGCCATCAAACATGAACTAGGTTTTCCCAAATTAAATTCCGAATCAGAAAAAGGGTTATCAATACCTTGTTCAATTCGGCGGAAAGGGAAGGAGATATATTTGGGCGTCGTAGGAGACGCCGGCACCACGAATTTCGCCGGAAGGAGACGCCGGCACCACGAGAAGTCGCAGCAGTGGAGTGAGAGAGTGAGAGCGAGGGCGAGGACGAGGGCAAGAAGAGAAAGGGGAAAAAGAATGGCATGTTTGCGGTCTGGGTTAGGTTAGGTCGCAAAGTAAGTAAGGGAAAACATGCTTACTGAAATAGCCCGGATCCGAGAGGCTCGCGCCCCGGCATCTGGCATCTTTCGCGTTGGAGCGGTGTCTCGCCGTTTTGTTTTCGCATTCGTAGAGTCGCCACGCCGTTTTTATTAAGCCCAAAACATTGAAAAAGGGCATCAGTTTAAAGATAATTTTAAACTATTTTTGTGTGATGAGATTTTGAGTTCGGAGGTCAGATGACTCCTCGGGAAGAGAATATTAGAATATTAGAGCTCACTCGAGTCGCCTCGTAAAACGAGTCTTTCGGATACCCCTAATATCCTTTAAATGTTGTGTGTGTGTGTGTGCTTTTAAAAATGCATGTTGTATCGGATGTCTACATTGTATGCTATGTATGGAAATGTATTGAAATAGTAATGGAAGGAAGCCTTACCAATGTTGGTTTGTGTCTGTCTTCCGCTGGGGAATAGTGTTTGAGGTCGGAGTAGCGTTCCGGTACGGATCGGGGTTGCTTCGGGAGGGGCCGGTTGTCTGCGGACTGAGTTTCGGCGTGAGTTGATGTTGCAGGCTGCGTTCGGGCAGAGGTTCGGCGTGCGTGGGGATCGTCGGGATCACTCGGGCAGAGGTTCGGCGTGCATTGTGGTGGCAGGAGTCACTCGGGCAGAGTTTCGGCGTGGTTTGGGATCGCCGGTTTGACTCGGAAAGAGCCGGGACACCGTAGAAAGACCAGGCGAGGCCTCGGAGTACCACGAGGGGCCTCAGAGTACCTCGAGAGTGCCTCGGGGCAGCGCGGGAGCGTCTCGAGAGCGGTCGGGGAGGCTTCGGAGCACCACGAGGGGGCTCGGAAGGCCTCGGAAGGATCCGAAAGGGGCCGGGAATGCCTCGGAAGGACTTAGAGGGGAAGCCAGAAGGCCTAGGGAGGAAGAGAGAAGTGGGAGGTGTCAAAAATGAGGGAGGGGGAGCCCTCTATTTATAGTGTAGGGAAACTGCAAAGAGGTCCGTACGGACCTCTTAGGTAATCCAAAATTTTAGATTTCCGGGATTTGAGGGAATCTCGTGGACTTTAAGGGGATTTTCGTAATGATTATGTCTGGTGCAATGAGGTCCGTATGGACCTTTTGGCATGCAAAGAGGTCCGTACGGACTTTCCATGCTCTTGTGAATGTGATGGCAAGCTAGCTCTCGTTGAGAGCTTTCCAACCATATATGGCACGTCTCAATCGGAGTTCGTATGAAGGAGTTATGACCTCCGGAAGTTTGCCCCTGATTTTGTCGTATGCTTGGATGGAGAGCGATCCAGATTGGGGTACTTACAGAAGCCCCTCGGCGACGTCACTTATGAAAGAAGTGGGGTCGTCGATAAGATAAGGGTCCTGATCTGGATCGCGTGCTGAGAGAGAAGGTGACCGTGTAGGTCAGTGCGTGAGGACATGGCGGTGTCCTGTTGTGTGACCGTTTAGGTCAGTTGGCTGGACCCTGTGATAGGATTCCTACGTATCCCTAGCGGGAATCAAGCCTGATCGTAGTTCGTGTGTGGGGTGAGTGTTGTGTACGAGGACGTGAGCTGTCCTCTAACTGAGACTCTGTGTGTGGATGTGATGGTATCCTGTGGGTGACCGCATAGGTTGGTGGTAAGGACGTGGAGGCATCCAGGGTGACATGGAGGCGTCCAGGGTGACTGCATAGGTCAGTGGTAAGGACGTGGAGGCGTCCTGGGTGACCGCATAGGTCGGTGGTAAGGGCGTGGTGGCGTCCTGGGTGACCGCATAGGTCGGTGGTAAGGACGTGGAGGCATCCTGGGTGACGTGGAGGCGTCCAGGGTGACCGCATAGGTCGGTGATAAGGACGTGGAGGCATCCTGGGTGACCGTATAGGTCGATGGCTGGACCCTGTGACAGGATTCCTACGTATCCCTAGCGGGAATCAAGCCTGGTCGTAGTTCAGAGGTGGTGAATTTGTGAATGCGGGCGTGGTGGTGCCCTGAAGTGTTGTGTGACCGCCGAGGTCAGTGGTAAGGACGTGGTGGTGTCCTGAAATGTGGTGACCGCCGAGGTCAATTGTGAGGATGTGGTGGTGTCCTGGGATGGAAATTTTACGATTTTCCTAATCGGGTGGTTTAAGGCCTTCCGGGCCGGAGATAGTGATTTGGGAGATTTATACGGTCTTCCGGACCGAGTGGTTTAAAGCCTTCCGGGCTGGGGATAGCGTGAGGACTTGAATCGTCTTCTGAATGTGGTTGCGCCACACGTGAGGACTTTGAATCGTCTTCTGGCGGCGGTTTTGGTGCCACGCGGGAGGACTTTGAATCGTCTTCTGGCGGCGGTTGATGTTATGCGCGAGGACTTTGAATCGTCTTCTAGCCGCAGTTGATGTTATGCGCGAGGACTTTGAATCGTCTTCTAGCCGCAGTTGATGTTATGCGCGAGGACTTTGAATCGTCTTCTAGCCGCAGTTGATGTTATGCGCGAGGACTTTGAATCGTCTTCTAGCCGCAGTTGTGGAGGCATGGCTGCCTTATGCTTTGATTGCGAGAGGCGTAGATGCCTTTGTGTTTTTGCATGTTTGAGTAGAAGGTTGGACTTATGATGACTGCCGGTGCTTGCGTTGCCGTTGAAGTGGGCAAGGATGACGGCCGGTGATTGCTTCACCATTTGGCATTTTGGAGGCGCTTCGTGCCTTGGGACTTGTGCTCGGAGGTGTTGGCTCCTTCTTGTGCTTGTTTTGCCGTTGAGTGGGCAAGGATGATGGTCGGTGCTGGGGATATGCAGTCTTGTATGACTTCCCTTTGACTTGTTGGGGGAGGAGCTCGGGCTTACTTTGATGGCCGGTGCTTGCGTTGCCGTTGAAGTGGGCTAGGTTCGGGCTTACACTGACTGCCGGTGCTTGAATTGCTGGGGATGCATGACCCTGTAGGGGCCCTTTTCTGTTGGGAAGATGACTTCGGACCTCTTTTGAGGGCCAGTGGTTGAGTTGTTGTTGAGCGTTTTGGAGGCGTCTTGTGCCTTGATATTCGGGCTGGGAGGTGTTGGCTCCTTCTTGAATTGCCGTCGAGCGTTTTGGAGGCGTCTCGTGCCCTGATATTCGTACTGGGAGGTGTTGGCTCCTTCTTGAGTCGTCGTTAGGCGTTTTGGAGGCGTCTCGTGCCTTGATATTCGTACTGGGAGGTGTTGGCTCCTTCTTGAGTCGCCGTTGAGTGGGCGAGGACCGGTCTTACGTTGACGGCCGGGGATTGAATTGCCGTTGAAGTGGGCGAAGACCGGTCTTACGTTGACGGCCGGTGGTTGAATTGCCGTTGAAGTGGGCGAGGACCGGTCTTACACTGACGGCCGGTGGTTGAATTGCCGTTGGAGTGGGCGAGGACCGGTCTTGTATTGACGGCCGGGGATTGAATTGCCGTTGAAGTGGGCGAAGACCGGTCTTACGTTGACGGCCGGTGGTTGAATTGCCGTTGAAGTGGGCGAAGACCGGTCTTACGTTGACGGCCGGGGATTGAATTGTCGTTGAAGTGGGCGAAGACCGGTCTTGTATTGACGGCCGGGGATTGAATTGCCGTTGAAGTGGGCGAAGACCGGTCTTACGTTGACGGCCGGTGGTTGAATTGCCGTTGAAGTGGGCGAAGACCGGTCTTACGTTGACGGCCGGTGGTTGAATTGCCGTTGAAGTGGGCGAGGCTCGGGCTTACGCTGACTGCCGGGGATTGAATTGAAGGGTTAGGGACCATTCTGCACTTGGATTTGCTGGAAAAGGCCTTAGGACAGCCAGGGGCAAAGATTATAAGGGCAGGAAAGTAATTTGGCCACCCCTTGCAAAGAGGTCCGTACGGACCAACCTGGCTGCAAAGAGGTCCGTACGGACCAACCTGGCTGCAAAGAGGTCCGTACGGACCAAGTTGGTTTTTTACAGTTCCCAGGTTTTGACCAGGTTTAAATGCCGAGCCCTTTCCCATTCCTTCTTCTTCAGTGCGTGAATCCGAGAGAGAGAGAGGGAGAGAAAAACCTCCATTGTTAACCAAAATCCTCCATTTTTCGCTTGAATCGCTTGCAATGGCGGAAGGATCTCGAAGGAGTCGTCGACAACGCAGTCAAGAAGTGGTCGAGCAAAGGATGGAGCTCCAAAGAAATTGGATTTCGTTTGTTCCATCTTCGAAGAACCCGGATGTCTTGTATCCGAATCCGGAGGTGCACAATCGTCGCTCTATGAACGTCGGGGAGGTAAGAAATCCGTTCCGTTTTGATTCCCTGCTCGAATTTTTGAATGCTAGAACTAGGTTTTAGTTTTTCGCATTTTTGAATTTTTGTTATTTTTTTTTAGGCCTTTTGCGAAATTCTTGATGAATTGTTGAAAATGGACATGTAAAAATTGTGGGTATGTGTATTTTGTGCAGAAATGTGTAGATTAGCTTTTATTTGTGAAAATAAAGTGTCTTTCTAATGAAATGCATGCTTTGGTGTTTTGTACCGTATGCTATTTATGTATGTACATTATGAGAAAAGTTTGTCGTGTAGTGACAATTTTTGTGAAAAAATGTGACATGTGCCGTGTTTTGTGCGGGTTTTGTCTGAAAGTGTGTACCGTGTAGGGACGGATTTTTTTTTTTTTTTTGAAAAATGTGTTATGCATATGTGTCGTGCCGTGTGTGCCATGTTTTTGGGTGACGGACTTTGTGGGGAAAATATGTGCAATATGTGCCGTGTTTTTGTGACGGGTTATTTTCATGGCTTTCCGTGTTGGGACGGACTTTTTTGAAAATGTGTCGTGTAGGGCTTAATCCCTTTTTTGAGAAAATGTGTACAGTGTGTGCCGTGTTTTGTGACGGACTGCATGGGAAAAATTATATGTATAATGTATGTGAAAATTATGTGCGACATGTGCCGTGTTTTGTGACGGGATATATGTGAAAAATATGTGCAATGTGTGCCGTGTTTTGTGACGGGTTATATGTGAAAAATATGTGCAATGTGTGCCGTGTTTTGTGACGGGTTATTTTTCATGGCTTTCCGTGTTGGGACGGACTTTTGTGCCTTTTGTTTTGTATTAAGTACTGTGATTGACGTACCTTTGCTGTGTTTACCTGCAGGATGCGGGGCTTATGGCCGGGAAGGCCAAGAGGATGAAGACTCGGGGATCGCTCGAGGCTGTTGTTGAGCTGTGGCAGCGGATGCCCGATATTTCCGTGGATGGTAGGCCGAGTCCCCGGAGGCTGGTCTACGCTTCGGCCCGGGTGTGTTTGTAGAGAACCCGGCCGGAGTTTCGACACGAGGAAGAACAAGAGCGTCTTCCTTGGCCTTTCTGAGTACTGGTGGGATACCACCCACACCTTCCATCCGAGCCGGGAGAGGTGACGGTGACGCCGACCGACTTTGCTGCGATCACCGGGCTTTCCTTCAAAGGAGGGCCGGTGCGGTGGAGAGATATGATCTCCGATGTTGTGTTGACCGAGCCGCCGGGCTTTGAGCCTCGTCCTCGCAGGGCCCGGGATGCTGTATAGCGATGTGGAGCTGAGGATCACGGCCAGTATTGGGGCCTATGTCCGGGGTACCGGCCAGGTGACGGCGGAGCAGCTGGCGCGCTCCTTTTTGTGGTATGCATTGTTTGAGACTTTGTTCTCGAACCACGCTACTGCGGCTCCCTTTGCTCTGTTGGAGAGCTTGGTTGATCTGGAGAGAGTATGTGACATTGCTTGGGGCGAGGCGGGCTTGGCCGAGCTCTACTTCTCTTTGGACCGGTTTAGCCGGGGTGTGGCCAGTTCATTGGCCTGTTTTGACTTCGCTTTGGAGGTATGAGTTCATTGCTGTTTTTGATTTAGCAACTTGTCGTTTCTCCGTTTTCTTTTGCACTGAGCCTTCTCTGTTTTTGTCACAGGTGTGGTTTTATGAGGTTTTTCAGTGTTTCCCGTGGGATAGAGATCCTGGGGATGTTGATGCGTACCCTGCTATGCTGGGCTGGGCTCGTACGGCGAGGAAGAGGAGGACCAGCAGGGGGAAGCTCACCATCGCCTACGGGGATGTGCAGGAGCGTCTGGAGAGGGGTAGCCCGGAGGGGTTTGTTTTGTTCCCGTGGGCTCGGTATGAGGGTGATGAGTTTGAGGGGGCTCCCGAGGTGACAGCCAGCAATGAAGATGCCGAGGGGCCCGACCCGCGACGTCATGTACCCGGGGAGCGGGTCTTCCGGGCAAAGATGGCCCAGGTGTGCTTCCTGTGGCTCCGAGGGACCCTCCCTTTGGGATGCTTGATTCCCGGGACATGGATGTGCTTGACTTTGAGAGGTATCTTGGCGGTGTGGGCGCCGAGGAGTTCATTTTGTATGGAGAGGAGTACGGGGCCTTCGTGAGGAGGAAGCTGAGGACGCCGCAGGTACTGGCGAGGGAGAGAGGCTGGCCCGCAGGCTCCCCAAGAGGTTCCGATGCCGGGGCCGGATTTCACGTATGTCCGTGGGGATGGGTCGAGGCGGAGGGTGTCTGTACCCGTTTCTGAGCAGGCTCCTGCTGCGTACAGAGTGGATCCCGATAGATCGGTGAGTGTGCTGACTCTTTTCCATCTTGGCACATTTTCTGTGTATTTTTTTTTTGTTGTTGAGTATAACTGTATTGCTGAGCGTTTCCTTGGCTGCTTGCTTGTGCAGGTCCCGGGGAGAGCCTATGATATGCTGACTCGCCGTTATGTGGCGATGAGGTCGTTTGCGAAGAAGATGGCGTCGAAGATGTCTTGCCGGTCTTCGCGACGCGTGCCGGCGTACGAGCCTATGCCTTCGAGGCATTCTGTAGACGTTCCTCCGCCTAGAGCCGAGCCGGAGCCGCAGCAGGAGGGACCTTCGAGGGGACGGCATAGTATGGATGCCGGGACGTCTTCAGGAGCTCCGGGGCAGCAGCCCTTTTATCAGTTCTTCCCTCCTCAGGATGCACAGGGCGAGGGTCCGTCAGAGCCTTCTTTCTTTGATCCTTTCTCCGGATTTGATCCTTCAGATTACTTTGAGTGGCAGCCTCCGGCGGGGGCTCGGTATTCTGATGACGAGGATGTGGCGGGCGAGTTCACAGGGATGCCCGACTTTTCTCTGGAGGACCTCGGCGAGGATGATGATGATGCTGAAGAGTCGGATTAGGGTCCATTTGCTTTCCCTCTTTCCATATCTTCTCTTTTTTTTTTTTTGTTTAGCAAACGGACATTTGATATTCCCGTAATAAAACACTCATATTTGCACGGCAAACAAAGATTTTATTTTAAGATGTAATGTCATTTTTGTGATTCCAGATTTGTCCTAGAAATGGTTGCTATTATTATTTTTTATTTTGTGCATGCCACGTGAGCCGAGAGTGCGTTTGTGGGTAGTGTATGTTCACCGGAAATGGCTTTGGCCATGTTTGGGCGCTTTGGAGCAAGGTCCCGCCGAGGACAGTGGTTGTTGTACCGTTTCCGGGGAAATGGGTTCTTTTTGCAAGGAGGTCCGTACGGACATACCTAGCATGCAAAGAGGTCCGTACGGACCAACCTTGCTTTTGGGAAGGGGATAAATGCTTTCCAGTGTCTGGTTCTTCCCCATTTCCCCATTTGCAGCCATTTTCGAGCTTTCTTCCCCATTTTCTCTAGGAACCTCCATTTTTGCCATGGATTCTTCGTACGTCCCTAGAATTTTGCCGAGGCTTTCGCAGAGAGGCAAGCACACTTCCTTGAGCAATAAAACGTGGATGCGGCGCCGTATGAGGCATCAGAGACGGGCTTTCGAGGTAAGGTTTCGTCTTTGCTCGATTTGGTCTTTTAAGGAGTTGGTTCCTAATTGGGATTTGTTGCGGGCTGCCGCGAAGTTCTGGGATGTTAGGAGGCATGTGTACTGTTTCTCCTATAATGAAATGGTGCCCACTTTTGAGGATTTTCGGGCTTTGATGGAGGGACCGGAGGTGGAGGCCATCTCGCTTCCTTTGATTGGTGGTGCTGCGGTGAGCGTGAAGCTTGCAGGCTTTCTTCGTACTTCGTTGGAAGAAGTGCAGGGCATGATCCTTGATTCGGGTCATATCGACATTTCTGAGCTGCCGGAGCGGTTCATGGCTGATGATGAGAGTGATGTCTCTTGGGACGCATTTGCCTTGTGCGTGATGGCGACGATTTTCCTGGTCAGCTCCTTTGGCATTTGCGATGGCGCTTTGCTAGATGTGGTAGGGCACTGCAGGGCTGGAGAGGATATTGTCCCGTTGGTGCTGGGGGAGACTCTTCATGGTATCGACCGTCTGGCGACTGGGGATTGTTTCATGAGAGGGGGAAGCCCCGCTTTGCTCACCTTGTGGCTGCGAGAGAGACTTCAGGCCATGCCCGAGGCTCCGACGTTGTTTAGCCCGTGGTCATTTGCTCAGCGACCTCTTGTGTTGGATATGGATCACCCGCCCGGGAGAGATGGATGGCACACTTGGTACGCATCGATCCGCCGGTGGGTTCCGCACCGGAGGATTGAGACTAGGAGGATCTTGCAGAAGGGTCCTACGTTGTCGAGTTCCAGGTTTGTCTTGGTCCTCCTTCTATATTCCGTCGCTTGTTTCCCGGCAGTTTGGGATGAAGCAGGAGCCTTTCTTTGGGCAGGATGACCTTGCTACCGCGGAAGTAGTTCCTCTTTGTATGGCGGCTCCGTGTGCTTTCTTGTATTTTCTCGAGGTATGGAAGTATTCCGCTTTCCCTCCCGTGGTACTCCTTAGACGTCTGGGAATGTCGTATTGACGACTCGCACTGGCCCGGTATGAGCAGCGTGTTGGGCAGTCCCAAGTGGCTTTGGAGAGCAGGCGTGTAGCGATTCTGGGACCCGGGTGCCGTAGTAGCTATTGCCTTAGGAGTGCCGAAGCCTGGTCTGACCCTCAGGATGTGACGGGAGACACTTTGTTTGACTATGAGACTAGAGTTGACCGACTGACGGGGAGAGGTCCTCTTTTGCAGACTCGCAGGGAGGAGATCCGAGCCGAAGCACGGGCGAATGAAGCCCTGAGAGCTGCTGGATTGTTTGACTCTACGGGGAGGACCCCTGATCTCGGACTGAGAGACGCAGAGTTGGTTCACGTGGAGCGAAAGAAGACTCGCCGGGGACGAGGGAAGAAAGGAAAAAATGGCGAGGGGACAAGCGCAGATGGCGCGGAATGACCTCCTAGGTATCCATTCATTGCATTGCAAACACATTATTAGTTAAATGTATTAAGCTGTCTTTTAGCATGTTGTGAACTTGAGAGTAGACCGTGCTTGAACTCATCAAGAAATGTTGTAACCGTTAGTGATTTGTGATTTACTTTTAAAGCTTTGTCGAGACGCAAGATCTCTTGTTTGCCTTTGCTTTTGTTGTGCACTTTGTCGGCGTCCGTCCTTGGACTTTTCTGTTGCATTTGCGGACTTGAAGCAGTCTAGCTATGACGGCAATCCCTTTTGCTTAGGCTTTGTGCTTGGCTGAGAGGTTGAATGCTCCCTTGACAAGTCGTTTTGACGGTCTTTTCCACAGCTTTCTTGCCTCTTGTTGGCATCGGGCTCTTGACCTCTTTCTTGCAGCTTCTGCTTGAGCTTCTTTTTTTTTATTTATTGTTTTTTTTTGTGAGCCCTTGCTCGAGCTCTCTTTTTTTTTTGTTTTGTTGAAGCGCGTGAGGGCGAAGACAAGCCCCTGGCTTGGGAGCAGACATGAGTCAGTCGTTTAATGCTGAGTGACCCTCGGATGTCCTTTGTGTTGGTGTAATGCCCTAGGCTTTAGTTATGTTTAACTGAAAACCGTTATGTATCATCTTTATCGTTTATGTTTATTATTTGATTATTATATAGTTTGCATATTTATTGTAATAATTTCTGTCCCTGATTATTAAGAGAATAATTAGTATAATTGTCAATGAATAATCATATGATGATTATATGCATAGAGATGCACATTGAAATTATGGGTACTTGTTAGAGAACAAGTGACTGGACTTGACCCGTATGAGATTTATGTCATGGTCAAATGTCATAATTAAATCTCATATGGTCACTTCATTTAGTCCCTAGACCTGAGATTATCATGACCTTACATATGATGAAAGTTATGTTTGATTTTAGTCAAACGGTATCTTAACACGATATCTATAAAGGCTATCTTTGGCATGATCGGATTCATGATGGGAAGGATGATAAGTCAAGATGGAATTTGTCCCTCGAAAGAGAGATGTTTTGCTTGGGCCCCTCGATGAGTGATAATGATAAAAGCGTGTGGCCACACCCCAATATGATTGGACTATCATTATACTCAAGATCGAGAAAGCATTGAACAAATACAAGTTGACGTGGACCATGACTTGTGTTCAATATAACATCGTGAGACAAAGGGAAAAATGGAAGTGTACCATTGGAAACGTGAACTCTTACGTTGTGTTATTTGGGTAGACATAATGGCTTGCTAGAGTCCGCTTATGTCTTATGAGGGTCGATATGATCGGACTCATTGCCAACATAATACAATCCTATTGGGTCACACACAAATAGAATGAATTGGTTGAACAAAAGGAAGAATGATTGAAAGTTCTGTAAACTGGCTAATTATGTCACGCGACATAACTAGCCACCAGACGCGTTTTGACAGCCTGGTCTCCTAATTCGATTAGGAAACATATTCATACTAAAGTAGTATAAATATGAGAGGTCTGTTAACCCTAATGGTCTGGCCGAAATTTTCAAGGGAAAATCATAACAAAATACTCTCAATATTCTTCCATAAGTTTTAGGAATCTAGCAATTCCCAACCCGAGAATTGTTCTCGACATTCATATTTGTGTGGATTACCAAAAGAGGGTCTTATTTTTGTTCAAACAAATCAAAGACCTAGAGTTCAAATCTGAAGATCCAAAGGAGTTGAAGATTCGAAGATTTGAAGATCAAAAGTTTGTGATTACGAATCACATAATTATCCGTTCGATAGCTCAAGACCGGAAAGCAATTTAGGTTGGTAAATTCTATCTCATAGCAATTCAATTTAATCGTATAGAACGGATCTTAGGGCTTGGGTTTTGTGTTAATTTTATGCTTAATTCCGCTGCGCATGGACCCATAAAACCCAACAGTGGTATCAGAGCCCCGTTCGTATGGTTAAGTTTGAATTAACATGCTAGAATGATTATATAAATTGTTTATATGTTCGTTGCATGTTTTTGTATGCGATAGAATTTTGATTGTTTATGTGAAACAATGTGAAAATCGTTTTCGAATTATGTTGAATTAAATCTGTAAAAGGGTTGTTTTATATGATTTAATTGCATGTAATCTCGAATTGATTGAAATCTGAAATCTCGCGACGGCTACCTATGTCGTGCGACATAGTAGGCCACAGGAGGAAATACTGCACTTGCCGGTTATGTCACGCGACATAACTAGCCACTGGCTAGTTATGTCACGCGACATAATAAGCCAAATCAAGGCGAATCGGTTTGTTTAATTTTTCTGCTAATCCATGATTGTGTTTGCAATCTGAGATGTTTTATGTCTTAATCTGGATGCTATAAATTTATGGAAATAAAATTTATAGGGCTATGCTAGATTAATTCATTGTTTATGATGCATGCTTAATTAATTCAAATGTGTTTTATTAATTGTTGCGATGCATGAATTAATTGTTCTTAAGTGTTAAGAATTTTATTAGATGTTTAGTTGAAACATTGATTTATAGTTTCCTAATATGTTTAGATTTAGACATTGTAAATTTTGGATTTTATGATTGTTTATGGAAACAAGTCATAATTACGCAAAATTTTAAAAGGAAACTAATTGTTTATAAAAGGTAGTGATTATGTTGCCAAATCAGAGTTGATTTCTAATTGTGCATGACTAGGAGAGTTCTGTCTAAGGAAGAGTTGGTACTTAAGTAGTCCTTGTGGCTCACCTATCTTCCTGGGAACTTACCTGGTGCATGATTATGACTATCTTTGCTGATATGCTTATAATCTACCTTAAAGAACCTTCATTTAACTTTTAAGTTCTTTATGCCAATCCATGATTTAAACACTTGAGACCACTCGGATAGTTTTGGGTGGGCTTGCCATAGCAAGGTGCTTTGATTCTATTCCGTTTGCGAGCAAGATGAGGAAATGGTGGTTCCTATACGTTTAAAATGGATGAACTTAATTGGGTTATCAAAATGGTTTTGGACCCAAGGCATAAGATGAGATTAAAATATGCTTAGACATATGATGTCTTAATTAAATCTCATAAAAGATCCTAATTAGTTTAATCTTGAGCGGTGCGCCATAGCCTACTTGAGATTAAATTAAAGTTGGATCTTAGTCCTAAGAGTCATATACGATATGATTGATGTTTTCTACCTAATTAGTTTAATCTTGAGCGGTGCGCCATAGCGTACTTGAGATTAAATTAAAGTTGGATCTTAGCCCATTAAATGCATATTATGCTTATTTGCATTGGAAGGTGTATGATTTAGTGGGAGTATTTGTAAAATACATTATTTGCTCTTAAATGATAAATGTGTTGATATTGATAAGTGTTCATATAATTTGTATATTTTGTTGTAGAAATAGCATTACATAATGATAATTGCGATTCGTCCTTATGAAGGACAAAATTCGAAAAGAACGGTACAAGTTATTCTGATTTGATCAGACGCTCAAGAATTGTTCTTAGGCAAATGTGTACGTTCTTGACGAATCCGTTCCTACTGAACCCATTGCAAATGTTGCAAAGGGAAAATAAGGAAGCAACATTAGAAACATATTGATGATTCTGACAATATTGCTTGCCTTGTATTTGCCTCCATGTTTAAAGACTCTTATGAAGAACCTTGAGCACATGATAACTATTCTTTTGTTCTAGCATACTGCACAAAGGAAATGTTCCAAGTGTAAGCTAGGCAAAAGATATATGTTGTGGTGAAGGCTCTTAATTCATATGATGAAAGAAGGAGCAATCCGCAAATTGTGTTAATGGTTGACACAATAAAAGGGTTCATAAAGGAAGGAAAAGAAGGTAAAGCAAAAGTTGCTAAACCTAGGACAAATTTTGTCATAGCCGAAGAGGCTAAACCCAAAGTGTCTCAAAAGGATGCATTTTCCTATCATTGCAATAAGATTGTCATTGGAAGCAAAGTTGCAAGGATTATTAGGAAGACCTAAAAAGGTGAAGAAGGGCAATATGATTGCTACTACTTCAAGTATCTATATGATAGATATTTTCTTTTCGACCTCTTGTTCTTGGGTGTATGATACAGGATTGGATCCCACGTTTGTTTAAATGTGCAAGGAACAAAGAATAGAAAGCTACTCAAATAAGGTAAATTAAACCTAAACATGGGAATGGAGCAAGAGTTGCAACATTAGCCATAAGGGACTTATGAAGTCACTTTGCCTTGTGAAGTAGCACTTGTTTTGAACAAATATGACTACGTTCCGGATTTGAGTAGGAGTATTATTTCTGTTTCTTAAATGGATGATGAAGGATATAATTTTCTTATTTTCAATAAGAAGTTTTATATTTATTTAATAATATGCCTTGTTGTAATGCATATGTCATTAAATGGTCTTCATATCCTTGATGATGAGAAACAAAATAATATTGAAAATATCTATGATATAAATGGGAAATCTAAACCGAATAATATGAACAACGCGTTCATATGGCATTGCCGGCTTGGTCAAATAAATAAGAAACATATATCTAAACTCCATTAACATGGACTTTTAGACTCATATGACCATGAATCATTTGAGGAATTTGGATCTTATTTATTGGGATTATCGACCAAACCACCCTACACTAAGAGTAGTGGGAGGGCTAGTGACTTATTGGTCATTATACATGAGATGTATATTGACAATTAAGTAGCATTGCTAGGGGAAGACTTCGGTATTTCATCACATTTCACTAAAGACTTATCTAGATATGACTATGTCTATCTGATGAAGTCCGAAGGTAAATCGTTTGAGATGTTTTGAACATTTCAAAGATGAAGTACAAAACAACTTGGTAAAACTATTAAGTACTTCGATTAGATCGAGGTGATGAATATTTGAGCCAAGAATTTGACAATCATCTCAAAACTATGAAATCGTTTCAAAGTTGACTCCACCCAGAACACCACATTGTATGGTGTGTCTGAAAGGAGGAATTGAACCTTGTTTGACATGGTTCATTCGATGATGTGTCAAGTTGACTTTCCTAATTCCTTTTGAGGATATGCATTAGAAATGATGCGATTACACTGAATCGAGTCCCTACTAAATCGGTTCCTATGGCCCCACATGAGATGTGGCATGGAAGAAAACTTAGTTTGTCTTTCATGAAAATTTGGGGTTGCGAATCTTATGTAAAGAGACTTGTCTCTTATAAGTTAGCACCAAATTTGACAAAGGTTATTTTCGGAAATTAATCTTACAACCGCAAAGAGAACAAAACGTTTGTTGCTCTACACGATTTGTTTCTTGAGAAATAGTTTCTCAATAAAGAATCTAGTGGGAGTAAAATTAATATTGAAGAGAGTTCAAGAACCCGAAAATAATATGGAACCAAGAGTAGAGACGGAACCAAGTTCACAAAGGAGTTGTGGAACCGGTTCAAGATGCACAAGTCCATCGTAGATCGGATAGGTTACGATCCAAACTCAAGAAATATTGATTTCTCGTTTCGGAAAGTAATAAAATGGAAGTCATTGAGAATGACAATCCTACTTCCTATCTTGAGGCGATGTCCACTCATAATTTGGATAAATGGTTAGGAACCATGAAATCCGAATTACAATCCATGTTTGACAATCAAGTTTGGAACTTGATTGGGCTACCTAAAAGTGTAAAAACTAAAGGGTGCAAGTAGGTCTTCAAAGACCGACATGGATGTGAAGGTGTATACTTTCATGACTAAGGATTGTAGCAAAGGGATTTAGGTTAATTCATAGTATTGACTATGTTGAAATTTTTTTTCGCCAGTTACAATGTCAATGTCTGTTAGAATTTCAATTGCCATAATCGCATATTGTGACTATGTGATATGACAAATGGATGTCAAACGACTTTCTTTAAATGGAAAGATTATTAAGGATGTGTAGAGTACACAACCCGAATAGTTTGTCGATCCAAGAAACTCTAATAAAGTATGCATGTTGCAAAGATCCATGAGATGGATTGAAGCAAGCTTCAAGGAATTGGAATCTTCATTTTGATGAATTGGTCAAAGAGTTTGACTTCATCAAAGAACAAAGATGAATCTTGTGTATGCATGAAATTCAGTGGGAGCGTAGTATTATTTCTATTGTTTTATTACAATAATATCTTACTCATTAGAAAAACAAGTTCCGACACTTAAGACTGTCAAGTCTTGGTCAAGGAAAGTTTTCTCAATGAAAGATATGGGTGAAGCCGCTTACATCCTTGGCATCAAGATCTATAGAGATAGATCTAGAAGGATAAATTGGTTTGAGTCAAAGTGTTCACATTGACAAGGTTCTTAGAAGAGTCTAAGAAGAGTAGCTTGTCAATGGATCATGGTACTTCTCTTAGCAATACTCATTGTCTTATGACAACTGATGAGCAAAAGGAAAATGAATGAAGTTCCATATGCTTCGGCATTTGGATCTGTCATGTATGCCATGATTTGTACTAGACCCGACGTCTCATATGCTCTAAGCATGATGAGTCGATACCAATCTGATCCTGTGATGAGAACCATTGGATGGCAGTCAAGATGATCCTTAAGTACTTAAGAAGAACTAAGGATACGTTCTTGGGATTTGAAAGATTGGAAGTTTAATCTTGTTGTAAGGGTTACATAGGTGCTAGCTTCCAAACTGACAAAATTATTTTAAAATCGCAATTAGGATTTGTGTTTATGCTTATAAGAGGTGCAGTTTGATTGGAAAGGTTCCAAGCAGAAATTGTAGCCAATTCTACTACTAAGGCCAAATGTTAGCAACATATGATGTAGCTAAAAGTAGGCGGTTTGGATCAAAAGTTCGCTTAGTGTTTTGGAAATGTTCCAAGTATCACTAATCGATGAAACTTTTGTTATGACTATAGTGGTGCCACTTGTGCAAACAATGGAACCAAGGTCACAACAGCGATCCAAACACTCACTTAGACGTTCTTCGAGAAATTCATGAAGAATGAGAAGACGTTAAAATATACAAAGTATCAACCGATGATGACATAAGGGATTCACTTACAAAGACCCTCGCACAGGCGGAAGCATGATGGTCATGTTAGATCCATGAGTATTCGATACATAAATGGAGCCTAGTGCAAGTGGGAGACTGTTGGTGTAATGCCCTAGGCTTTAGTTATGTTTAACTAAAAACCGTTATGTATCATCTTTATCGTTTATGTTTATTATTTGATTATTATATAGTTTGCATATTTATTGTAATAATTTCTGTCCCTGATTATTAAGAGAATAATTAGTATAATTGTCAATGAATAATCATATGATGATTATATGCATAGAGATGCACATTGAAATTATGGGTACTTGTTAGAGAACAAGTGACTGGACTTGACCCGTATGAGATTTATGTCATGGTCAAATGTCATAATTAAATCTCATATGGTCACCTCATTTAGTCCCTAGACCTGAGATTATCATGACCTTACATATGATGAAAGTTATGTTTGATTTTAGTCAAACGGTATCTTAACACGATATCTATAAAGGCTATCTTTGGCATGATCGGATTCATGATGGGAAGGATGATAAGTCAAGATGGAATTTGTCCCTCGAAAGAGAGATGTTTTGCTTGGGCCCCTCGATGAGTGATAATGATAAAAGCGTGTGGCCACACCCCAATATGATTGGACTATCATTATACTCAAGATCGAGAAAGCATTGAACAAATACAAGTTGACGTGGACCATGACTTGTGTTCAATATAACATCGTGAGACAAAGGGAAAAATGGAAGTGTACCATTGGAAACGTGAACTCTTACGTTGTGTTATTTGGGTAGACATAATGGCTTGCTAGAGTCCGCTTATGTCTTATGAGGGTCGATATGATCGGACTCATTGCCAACATAATACAATCCTATTGGGTCACACACAAATAGAATGAATTGGTTGAACAAAAGGAAGAATGATTGAAAGTTCTGTAAACTGGCTAATTATGTCACGCAACATAACTAGCCACTGGCTAGTTATGTCACGCGACATAACTAGCCACCAGCAACGTTTTGGACGGCTGTTCTCCTAATTCGATTAGGAAACATATTCATACTAAAGTAGTATAAATATGAGAGGTCTGTTAACCCTAATGGTCTGGCCGAAATTTTCAAGGGAAAATCATAACAAAATACTCTCAATATTCTTCCATAAGTTTTAGGAATCTAGCAATTCCCAACCCGAGAATTTACCAACCTAAATTGCTTTCCGGTCTTGAGCTATCGAACGGATAATTATGTGATTCGTAATCACAAACTTTTGATCTTCAAATCTTCGAATCTTCAACTCCTTCGATTTGTTTGAACAAAAATAAGACCCTCTTTTGGTAATCCACACAAATATGAATGTCGAGAACAATTCTCGGGTTGGGAATTGCTAGATTCCTAAAACTTATGGAAGAATATCGAGAGTATTTTGTTATGATTTTCCCTTGAAAATTTCGGCCAGACCATTAGGGTTAACAGACCTCTCATATTTATACTACTTTAGTATGAATATGTTTCCTAATCGAATTAGGAGACCAGGCTGTCAAAACGCGTCTGGTGGCTAGTTATGTCGCGTGACATAACTAGCCGCGCTAGTTATGTCGCGTGACATAATTAGCCGCTTACGTAACTTTCAATCATTCTTCCTTTTGTTCAACCAATTCATTCTATTTGTGTGTGACCCAATAGGATTGTATTATGTTGGCAATGAGTCCGATCATATCGACCCTCATAAGACATAAGCGGACTCTAGCAAGCCATTATGTTTACCCAAATAACACAACGTACGAGTTCACGTTTCCAATGGTACACTTCCATTTTTCCCTTTGTCTCACGATGTTATATTGAACACAAGTCATGGTCCACGTCAACTTGTATTTGTTCAATGATTTCTCGATCTTGAGTATAATGATAGTCCAATCATATTGGGGTGTGGCCACACGCTTTTATCATTATCACTCATCGAGGGGCCCAAGCAAAACATCTCTCTTTCGAGGGACAAATTCCATCTTGACTTATCATCCTTCCCATCATGAATCCGATCATGCCAAAGATAGCCTTTATAGATATCGTGTTAAGATACCGTTTGACTAAAATCAAACATAACTTTCATCATATGTAAGGTCATGATAATCTCAGGTCTAGGGACTAAATGAAGTGACCATATGAGATTTAATTATGACATTTGACCATGACATAAATCTCATACGGGTCAAGTCCAGTCACTTGTTCTCTAACAAGTACCCATAATTTCAATGTGCATCTCTATGCATATAATCATCATATGATTATTCATTGACAATTATACTAATTATTCTCTTAATAATCGTGACGAAATTATTACAATAAATATGCAAACTATATAATAATCAAATAATAAACATAAACGATAAAGATGATACATAACGGTTTTCGCTAAACATAACTAAAGCCTAGGGCATTACACCAACAGTCTCCCACTTGCACTAGGCTCCATTTATGTATCGAATACTCATGGATCTAACATGACCATCATGCTTCCGCCTGTGCGAGGGTCTTTGTAAGTGAATCCCTTATGTCATCATCGGTTGATACTTTGTATATTTTAACGTCTTCTCATTCTTCATGAATTTCTCGAAGAACGTCTAAGTGAGTGTTTGGATCGCTGTTGTGACCTTGGTTCCATTGTTTGCACAAGTGGCACCACTATAGTCATAACAAAAGTTTCATCGATTAGTGATACTTGGAACATTTCCAAAACACTAAGCGAACTTTTGATCCAAACCGCCTACTTTTAGCTACATCATATGTTGCTAACATTTGGCCTTAGTAGTAGAATTGGCTACAATTTCTGCTTGGAACCTTTCCAATCAAACTGCACCTCTTATAAGCATAAACACAAATCCTAATTGCGATTTTAAAATAATTTTGTCAGTTTGGAAGCTAGCACCTATGTAACCCTTACAACAAGATTAAACTTCCAATCTTTCAAATCCCAAGAACGTATCCTTAGTTCTTCTTAAGTACTTAAGGATCATCTTGACTGCCATCCAATGGTTCTCATCACAGATCGTATTGGTATCGACTCATCATGCTCAGAGCATATGAGACGTCGGGTCTAGTACAAATCATGGCATACATGACAGATCCAAATGCCGAAGCATATGGAACTTCATTCATTTTCCTTTTGCTCATCAGTTGTCATAAGACAATGAGTATTGCTAAGAGAAGTACCATGATCCATTGACAAGCTACTCTTCTTAGACTCTTCTAAGAACCTTGTCAATGTGAACACTTTGACTCAAACCAATTTATCCTTCTAGATCTATCTCTATAGATCTTGATGCCAAGGATGTAAGCGGCTTCACCCATATCTTTCATTGAGAAAACTTTCCTTGACCAAGACTTGACAGTCTTAAGTGTCGAAACTTGTTTTTCTAATGAGTAAGATATTATTGTAATAAAACAATAGAAATAATACTACGCTCCCACTGAATTTCATGCATACACAAGATTCATCTTTGTTCTTTGATGAAGTCAAACTCTTTGACCAATTCATCAAAATGAAGATTCCAATTCCTTGAAGCTTGCTTCAATCCATCTCATGGATCTTTGCAACATGCATACTTTAATAGAGTTTCTTGGATCGACAAACTATTCGGGTTGTGTACTCTACACATCCTTAATAATCTTTCCATTTAAAGAAAGTCGTTTGACATCCAATTGTCATATCACATAGTCACAATATGCGATTATGGCAATTGAAATTCTAGCAGACATTGACATTGTAACTGGCAAAAAAAAATTTCAACATAGTCAATACTATGAATTAACCTAAATCCCTTTGCTACAATCCTTAGTCATGAAAGTATACACCTTCACATCCATGTCGGTCTTTGAAGACCTACTTGCACCCTTTAGTTTTTACACTTTTAGGTAGCCCAATCAAGTTCCAAACTTGATTGTCAAACATGGATTGTAATTCGGATTTCATGGTTCCTAACCATTTATCCAAATTATGAGTGGACATCGCCTCAAGATAGGAAGTAGGATTGTCATTCTCAATGACTTCCATTTTATTACTTTCCGAAACGAGAAATCAATATTTCTTGAGTTTGGATCGTAACCTATCCGATCTACGATGGACTTGTGCATCTTGAACCGGTTCCACAACTCCTTTGTGAACTTGGTTCCGTCTCTACTCTTGGTTCCATATTATTTTCGGGTTCTTGAACTCTCTTCAATATTAATTTTACTCCCACTAGATTCTTTATTGAGAAACTATTTCTCAAGAAACAAATCGTGTAGAGCAACAAACGTTTTGTTCTCTTTGCGGTTGTAAGATTAATTTCCGAAAATAACCTTTGTCAAATTTGGTGCTAACTTATAAGAGACAAGTCTCTTTACATAAGATTCGCAACCCCAAATTTTCATGAAAGACAAACTAAGTTTTCTTCCATGCCACATCTCATGTGGGGCCATAGGAACTGATTTAGTAGGGACTCGATTCAGTGTAATCGCATCATTTCTAATGCATATCCTCAAAAGGAATTAGGAAAGTCAACTTGACACATCATCGAATGAACCATGTCAAACAAGGTTCAATTCCTCCTTTCAGACACACCATACAATGTGGTGTTCTGGGTGGAGTCAACTTTGAAACGATTTCATAGTTTTGAGATGATTGTCAAATTCTTGGCTCAAATATTCATCACCTCGATCTAATCGAAGTACTTAATAGTTTTACCAAGTTGTTTTGTACTTCATCTTTGAAATTGTTCAAAACATCTCAAACGATTTACCTTCGGACTTCATCAGATAGACATAGTCATATCTAGATAAGTCTTTAGTGAAATGTGATGAAATACCGAAGTCTTCCCCTAGCAATGCTACTTAACAGTCCATATACATCTCATGTATAATGACCAATAAGTCACTAGCCCTCCCACTACTCTTAGTGTAGGGTGGTTTGGTCGATAATCCCAATAAATAAGATCCAAATTCCTCAAATGATTCATGGTCATATGAGTCTAAAAGTCCATGTTAATGGAGTTTAGATATATGTTTCTTATTTATTTGACCAAGCCGGCAATGCCATATGAACGCGTTGTTCATATTATTCGGTTTAGATTTCCCATTTATATCATAGATATTTTCAATATTATTTTGTTTCTCATCATCAAGGATATGAAGACCATTTAATGACATATGCATTACAACAAGGCATATTATTAAATAAATATAAAACTTCTTATTGAAAATAAGAAAATTATATCCTTCATCATCCATTTAAGAAACAGAAATAATACTCCTACTCAAATCCGGAACGTAGTCATATTTGTTCAAAACAAGTGCTACTTCACAAGGCAAAGTGACTTCATAAGTCCCTTATGGCTAATGTTGCAACTCTTGCTCCATTCCCATGTTTAGGTTTAATTTACCTTATTTGAGTAGCTTTCTATTCTTTGTTCCTTGCACATTTAAACAAATGTGGGATCCAATCCTGTATCATACACCCAAGAACAAGAGGTCGAAAAGAAAATATCTATCATATAGATACTTGAAGTAGTAGCAATCATATTGCCCTTCTTCACCTTTTTAGGTCTTCCTAATAATCCTTGCAACTTTGCTTCCAATGACAATCTTATTGCAATGATAGGAAAATGCATCCTTTTGAGACACTTTGGGTTTAGCCTCTTCGGCTATGACAAAATTTGTCCTAGGTTTAGCAACTTTTGCTTTACCTTCTTTTCCTTCCTTTATGAACCCTTTTATTGTGTCAACCATTAACACAATTTGCGGATTGCTCCTTCTTTCATCATATGAATTAAGAGCCTTCACCACAACATATATCTTTTGCCTAGCTTACACTTGGAACATTTCCTTTGTGCAGTATGCTAGAACAAAAGAATAGTTATCATGTGCTCAAGGTTCTTCATAAGAGTCTTTAAACATGGAGGCAAATACAAGGCAAGCAATATTGTCAGAATCATCAATATGTTTCTAATGTTGCTTCCTTATTTGCCCTTTGCAACATTTGCAATGGGTTCAGTAGGAACGGATTCGTCAAGAACGTACACATTTGCCTAAGAACAATTCTTGAGCGTCTGATCAAATCAGAATAACTTGTACCGTTCTTTTCGAATTTTGTCCTTCATAAGGACGAATCGCAATTATCATTATGTAATGCTATTTCTACAACAAAATATACAAATTATATGAACACTTATCAATATCAACACATTTATCATTTAAGAGCAAATAATGTATTTTACAAATACTCCCACTAAATCATACACCTTCCAATGCAAATAAGCATAATATGCATTTAATGGGCTAAGATCCAACTTTAATTTAATCTCAAGTACGCTATGGCGCACCGCTCAAGATTAAACTAATTAGGTAGAAAACATCAATCATATCGTATATGACTCTTAGGACTAAGATCCAACTTTAATTTAATCTCAAGTAGGCTATGGCGCACCGCTCAAGATTAAACTAATTAGGATCTTTTATGAGATTTAATTAAGACATCATATGTCTAAGCATATTTTAATCTCATCTTATGCCTTGGGTCCAAAACCATTTTGATAACCCAATTAAGTTCATCCATTTTAAACGTATAGGAACCACCATTTCCTCATCTTGCTCGCAAACGGAATAGAATCAAAGCACCTTGCTATGGCAAGCCCACCCAAAACTATCCGAGTGGTCTCAAGTGTTTAAATCATGGATTGGCATAAAGAACTTAAAAGTTAAATGAAGGTTCTTTAAGGTAGATTATAAGCATATCAGCAAAGATAGTCATAATCATGCACCAGGTAAGTTCCCGGGAAGATAGGTGAGCCACAAGGACTACTTAAGTACCAACTCTTCCTTAGACAGAACTCTCCTAGTCATACACAATTAGAAATCAACTCTGATTTGGCAACATAATCACTACCTTTTATAAACAATTAGTTTCCTTTTAAAATTTTGCGTATTTATGACTTGTTTCCATAAACAATCATAAAATCCAAAATTTACAATGTCTAAATCTAAACATATTAGGAAACTATAAATCAATGTTTCAACTAAACATCTAATAAAATTCTTAACACTTAAGAACAATTAATTCATGCATCGCAACAATTAATAAAACACATTTGAATTAATTAAGCATGCATCATAAACAATGAATTAATCTAGCATAGCCCTATAAATTTTATTTCCAGAAATTTATAGCATCCAGATTAAGACATAAAACATCTCAGTGGGTTGGTTCGAGTGGGAGGCTTTTCTTTGAGTACAAGGTCGCCTTCCCTGATGTCTCGGGATTTGACTTTCTTGTCGAAAGCTCTAGCCATCCTGCTTTGATAGGCTCGGACGTGTTCCATGGCCTTTAGTCGTCGCTCATCTAGCAGAGCCAATTCGTCATGTCGGCTTCGGAGCCATTCGACTTCGTTGATGTCGTTTTCCAGCAGCACACGGAGTGAGGGAATTTCCAGCTCGATGGGAAGGACTGCTTCCATCCCGTATGTCAGGGCAAATGGGGTTTCTCCCGTGGCTATTCTGACTGATGTGCGGTAGCCCCAAAGTGCAAGGTGCAGCTTCTCGGGCCAATCTCGTCCTCGGGTGGTCATTTTTCGGATGATCCGTTCGAGGGTTTTGTTTGCTGCTTACACGGCGCCGTTTGTTTATGGCCGGTAGGGAGAAGATTTGTGGCGTGTGATCTTGAATTCAGCAAGCAGTCTGTCGAATTCCCCTTCGAAGTGTGAACCATTATCTGATATGACCTCATTTGGGATGCCGTATCAGCAGATGATGTTTTCCTTGAGGAAATGCGCGACCTTCTTGGAGGTGAGTACCTTGTAGGACTTGGCTTCGACCCATTTGGTGAAGTAGTCGATGGCTACTAAGATGAACTCGTGACCGTTGCTGCCTGGCGGAGCGATTTTCCCTATGACGTCAATTCCCCAAGTGGCAAATGGCCAGGGTGTAGTCATGCAGTAGAGATCGTGAGGAGGTAGATGATTGAGGTTGGAGAACCGTTGACACTTGTCGCATCTTCGGACAAAGTGGATGCAATCTGCCTCCATGGAGATTCAGTAGTAGCCCATCCTGAGAATGATTTGCATCAGGGCTCTGGCGTTCATGTGGGGACCGCAAGCCCCATTGTGGACTTCGTTCATGAACTTGTTTGCTTCTTCTTGGCTGATGCAGCGTAGGAGTGGCCCATGGTAGCGTTTCTTGTATAGTATGTCCCCGAGGGTGACGAAGTGAGAGGCGAGGCGTTTTAGGGTCATGACGCTCTTGGTTTTGACCCCTTCTGTGTGTGGGTCTTCCTTGTTCATGAAGGTGGTTTCCCCATTCTTGAGGTATTGGAAGATCTGGTTTGTGCTGGAAATGGCGTCGGACTTGCGTCTCTTTGGCTCTTCAGCAATCTTGCAAATCGTTGTGATTAAAACCTTCTCGGCAGCTTGGGCCCGGTTTTTCTCTCGTTTGACAACCTGCTTAAATGTTTGCTTGATGTATTGTTCATTTAATGTGTCTGCTTCTTTATCAAGTGAATCGTTATTAACTGTTTGTGTTTTAGTTATTTTATCAGTTGTTAAAGATGCAATGAGAGGATACTCGGAAAGATCGAAGCATTCATTAAGAGCATACGGGAATACATTATTGGCAATGAGTTCGTAATCTTCTGGCGTGAGGCCATCAGATGACTCGAGAGACTCAAATTCAAAGCTAATGGACTCAGGATGAGTTTTGACACTAGACTCTAGGACTCGAGGGGTCAGACCAAGTTGTTCGATCATGTCCTTTTTGCTGGCAGTGGGTCGGAGAAGGTGGCCCAGTTATTGAGTGGCAATGAGCTTGATAGGAGATGGGGCTTGAAGGGCTTTATGTCACCGTTCCCGATCATTGCTATCACAGAGTTATCAGAAACAAAATCGATTAGATCTGGCATCTCGATTTCTTCTTTGAAGAGCAGGTGGAGCAGTGGCTCGTCCCAAGCATCATCTGCGGAGTCTTTTGCTTTTGTCTTGGGCATTACTAGCTCGAATGCAGACTCGTCCCGCTTGTTGAGGGCAGGGGTGTTGACAGAGAGTTTTTCGAGTTCTTCTGCCAAAGAGGGGGTTTTCCCGAACCAAAATTCATTGTGAATAGTGGTGGTTGTGGATCCCGGCAGGGGCGGTGTGTCGAGGAATGCTCTTCGGACAGGATTTGGCTTGAGGCCTCTGAATCTTGCCAGGTTCTGCTGGAGCTTGTCCATGGTTGTCGGCCAGCTTTGTTTGGCGCTGATCAGCTCTGTTCCCTTTTCTGGATCTTCTTCCAAGTTACCGGCCTTCTTTGTGAAGTACTTGGTCATGTCGAAGCTGTAAGGACGAAGATCGGAGATTGCATGCAAGCCTCTTTTGTTATCTGCGGAGCGTTTTCGTGCAGCTCGCTTGTCCTCCGCAATGTGTTCAGGAGTAGGATAGTATCCCAGGCCGTGCAGGGTATTCTGTTCTTTGATATTGATGATCTGTTGAGTGCCCTGATGGCGTTTTCCCAAACCGAGCCCCGGGATGTAGTTCATGTGCTTCATCATTTTCATCGGGGGAGGGATCTTGTCCCAAATCAAAGGCAGGTCTATGTGGCATACATGGGCCTTTGGGCTTTCGATGGTGAACCCTGTTAGCATCATGCCATCATCGTCGGGTTTGATCTCTAAGACCGGGACGCCGTTTGTTTCGGTCCTTTCGTTGACTACGCTATCACTGTAGATGATGGTAAGATCTGTTCCTTGGATGAACTTTACGCACTGATGGGGAGTGGATGCCACCCCATTGATCTGGTGTAGCCAAGGGCGTCCCAAAATGGCAGTGAAGGTGATCGGGATGTCGATGACTTGGAAATTCGTTGGGACCATTTGTTTTCCAAACCACAGGTTCAAGGAGGCTATTCCCAAGACTGGGCGGGATGTTGAGTCATATGCCTTGATTGCCTGAGTCGAGGGCTTTAGATCAGTTGCTTTGATCCCTAGCAAATCCATCATTTTGGCTGGAAGGACGTTCATGGATGATCCCCCATCTACCAACACCCGTGGGAGATGACGCTCGTCCAGTTGAACTGTTATGTAGAGAGGCTCGTTATGGTCAGCCCCAAATTTTGGAAGGTCGAGCTCTGTGAAGGTGATGATATTGCTTTGTAATTGACGTTGCCAATCATCCGAACCGCTTCATCAGTGTCACCGTGATGGGAACCATGGTCCAGGCCGGGCTTTCTTCCAACTTGAGCTTGTGCGGGTAAGATGAAGTGAGTAAGGACCGAGAGCGAGATGTTAGCCTGAGTGCGCTTGAGCCGTGTCAAGACAGGATCTTCAACCTTTGGGTCCAAGGTTTCAGCTTCTTTGGCGTAGGGTCCCTTTTCGGTTCGTGGCTCGGGTATGGCCGGCCTTTTGTCTGTCCGTGGAGGATTCACCGGGATTTGACCAAACGTGTCGTAACATTCACCTCTGGACTTATGGTTTTGCTTGTCTCTCCTATTTACGTAGTGGGAGGAGCCTGATTGGCATAAGGCCGATGCGCATTTCAATTCGTTCACTATCATGGATTTTACTGAAGCGTCAATAGTGGCTTTGAGATCTTCCCAAGACAGGGGTTGGATTATCTGGACCTTCGGGCCTTCGGTGGCGGTGCGAAGCTCGTCCCAGCTGATCATAGAGCAGACGTTGCCATGGCCTTGTGCAGAGCTAGACTTGCTGGAGTAGATGACATAGTAGTCAAACTTTCCTGAGGGTTCTCCAAGGGTTCCGACTGTGGGATCACCGGATTCGTACCTCTTTTTCAATTTTTGTTGAGAAGATAGCTTCTTCTTTCTTCGAGGACGGCCCTCGTTCATTGCATCCTGGAATTCCATTTCCAGACAAGCACTGCAATCGCAGACGTCCCACCAGATGTGTTCGTTGTTCGGCGGTGGTACCGGGACCTCAAGAGGCTGAATGGGCAGGCTTTCCCCCGGAGGGTCTTGTGGCCTTTCGTCATAACTGCATGGCTCGTACGAGGGTAACAGGTTGACTTCTGGGAGACAATGAGAGATGTTAGAGGCTGTAGGAGCAGTCATGACTTGGGAAGCCCCAGGTAGTTGGGTGGCTAATGTTCCGAAGTGGTGCATGGCACCTTCGATCCAGGCTTGTTGCTCACCTTGACGTTTCTCAATAGCCATGAGGACCTGCCAAACTTCTTCCAATGTTGGGAAATTTCTTGGGGGTAAGGTCCCGTTTTCATCGTTGTTATCCACTGATTTGGCCATGGGGAATTGACGGACTGTCCTGGTGACAGAGCTGGGAAGGAGGTAGGACCTTGCTGTTTTGACACTGGGAGACGGGTTCCCGGGTACTCTCGACCACTCTCTGTTAGCTGGAGGGGGTGACGGGCAAGGTTTAGACACAGGAATGGCCTAACGGGATAAAAGGGGGAAAGCTCACGTGGCATGCGGTTTCCGTTTCTTTTATTTTCTGATTTTTTTTTTTGTTGTTTTAATTTACTTAAAACATGTTTTCTCAGAATCCTAGGTAGGTTGGAAAAGATTGCTCTTCTTTTTCGCAACTATGCTAGATCCTGGGTCAGTGGAGACCATCTGTGCGGCTATAAGCCCCTCGTTTTGCACCTGTATTTCGACATCCCAGGGTGGACAGCCCCAGGCGAGGGTCCTATAGTGCAAGCGGTTTCCACCGGCCTAAAAGAAAAATCGAACCTAAGGACCGAGCCTGTCATGTTCGTTTTGATGCGTTAGCCATGTGAATAGTGAACCGAGCCGGCCACTTAGTCAAGATCAGGTCAAGAGTTCGGCATGACCTCTCTTTACCTTGCTTGCGCAAGGGATCTGTGACGTTAGGCGTTGGCTGGTCATATTGTCATGGCTGACGTATCAAAGGCGTGATGACATGGTGTCATGTGAGCATGGATGTATATCCGGGACGGAACATCGTCTGGGTGTAGCTTCGAAAATCAAGATCAGGTCAAGATTTTAGCATGACCTTTCATCGCTTTGCTTGCGCAAGGGATCTTGAGTTTCGAGCCTTGACTCAGAAAAATGGCCGGCATGGTATATGTATCCAGCCGTATGACACGGACTGGGTAAAAACCAACCGAGTCTGGACAGAGTGTGACTCAAGACTCAAACGTGCGGGGTTGACGCTTGGCTAGGATGGGATGTTTGGAATGATCCCGTGCGCGTCCAAGAGGCCTAGGAAGACCAAATGGACTGCAACTGAGACCCCTCCGGGTTGAGGGTTGTAGTGTGCGTGTATCCGAGGCAGTGCGCGTAGCGTGCGGTGTAACCGAGGCAGAAGTGTGAGTAGTGTGCGGTGTAACCGAGGCGGCGTGCGCGTAGTGTGCGGTCTCTAAAATTCTTTTCCGAGTAAAACGAAGTTTTTGAAGAATTTTAAATGTATGCACAGATGTATATTGATGCATTTTTTGTATTTTTATTTTTTTTGTAAAATAAAAACGAAGCACGTGCACACACACACAACAGTTAAAGGAAGGGGTAAAATGAAAGTTTGACCCTCATCATCGTTTTAAAAATCTTTTGTTTTGTTTAAAAGTTTTTAAAACAAAAGATCCCCAGCGGAGTCGCCAACTGAAATAGCCCGGATCCGAGAGGCTCGCGCCCCGGCATCTTGCATCTTTCGCGTTGGAGCGGTGTCTCGCCGTTTTGTTTTCGCATTCGTAGAGTCGCCACGCCATTTTTATTAAGCCCAAAACATTGAAAAAGGGCATCAGTTTAAAGATAATTTTAAACTGTTTTTGTGTGATGAGATTTTGAGTTCGGAGGTCAGATGACTCCTCGGGAAGAGAATATTAGAATATTAGAGCTCACCCGAGTCGCCTCGTAAAACGAGTCTTTCGGATACCCCTAATATCCTTTAAATGTTGTGTGTGTGTGTGTGCTTTTAAAAATGCATGATGTATCGGATGTCTACATTGTATGCTATGTATGGAAATGTATTGAAATAGTAATGGAAGGAAGCCTTACCAATGTTGGTTTGTGTCTGTCTTCCACTGGGGAATAGTGTTTGAGGTCGGAGTAGCGTTCCGGTACGGATCGGGGTTGCTTCGGGAGGGGCCGGTTGTCTGCGGACAGAGTTTCGGCGTGAGTTGATGTTGCAGGCTGCGTTCGGGCAGAGGTTCGGCGTGCGTGGGGATCGTCGGGATCACTCGGGCAGAGGTTCGGCGTGCGTTGTGGTGGCAGGAGTCACTCGGGCAGAGTTTCGGCGTGGTTTGGGATCGCCGGTTTGACTCGGAAAGAGCCGGGACACCGTGAAAAGACCAGGCGAGGCCTCGAAGTACCACGAGGGGCCTCAGAGTACCTCGAGAGTGCCTCGGGGCAGCGCGGGAGCGTCTCGGGAGCGCTCGGGGAGGCTTCGGAGCACCACGAGGGGGCTCGGAAGGCCTCGGAAGGATCCGAAAGGGGCCGGGAATGCCTCGGAAGGACTTAGAGGGGAAGCCAGAAGGCCTAGGGAGGAAGAGAGAAGTGGGAGGTGTCAAAATGAGGGATGGGGAGCCCTCTATTTATAGTGTAGGAAAACTGCAAAGAGGTCCGTACGGACCTCTTAGGTAATCCAAAATTTTAGATTTCCGGGATTTAAGGTAATCTCGTGGACTTTAAGGGGATTTTCGTAATGATTATGTCTGGTGCAATGAGGTCCGTACGGACCTTTTGGCATGCAAAGAGGTTCGTACGGACTTTCCATGCTCTTGTGAAAGTGATGGCAAGCTAGCTCTCGTCGAGAGCTTTCCAACCATATATGGCACGTCTCAATCGGAGTTCGTATGAAGGAGTTATGACCTCCGGAAGTTTGCCCCTGATTTTGTCGTATGCTTGGATGTAGAGCGATCCAGATAGGGGTACTTACACTTACGATGCCGTTTTATACTATTTTTTTACAAATTAATAAAATAAAAATAATTTATGATTAATTGCAACCGAAATTGAATGGAGAATTTGAAACGAGATTGTTTGAAATGGGTAACGAAAGTTAAGTTTGACTTGTCGTTGACCTAACTTTCTAACGGAAGTTCGTTAACTTCCAACGGAGTTCGTTATTCGTTAACGAAGTAAAGTTACAAAATGTATTCTACATTTGTTGTAGATAAGGAAATTCATTTATTATCTCAAAACCATTTCCGGGTGAATGATAAATTAATGACAAATGATTTGTAACTTAACGAGAGTTAAATAATGGGTCAAATTTTGATTTGGGTTGGTCCCAAAATTGGTTTGGACTTGTTGTGGCTAAAGGGCTGATGAGCAGGCTGAAGAAACTTCTGCACGGCCGTGCAGTGTCTAGGACACGACCGTGCACCGTGCCTTGCCTTGCCTCTCGACCGTGCAGAGCCTTGGACTCGACCGTGCATATTGCCTTTGCACGGCCGTGCAGTGCCTTGGACACGGCCGTGCAAGTGCTGTTCTACCCGAAAAGTTATGACTTTTCAAGGGAAAATCCACAAACCCTTTAACTCTCCTTACATACTTCCCCTCTGAATTTCAATTAACACATACAGTAAATTGAGTCTTCCTACGCACATTTGAGATAGATTAACTTAGCCTAATCATTTCATCTTGCTGCATTATTTTCTTCAAGTTTGAAAGTTCCAAATAGTCAATTGTTCGTTAGATTTGTTAATTTGGAGTGCTCCTATTAACAAATAGAAGTCATTGCATCTCACGAGAAGTTTGTCATCAGCCGTAAGCACCATTGCTGGACAAATACTTCTTACGGAAATTATGTTAAACCCAAGCCTCGACTACATTCAGTTTGTCTTTAGAATTTCCGTTATCTTTCCCGTTATCTTTCTCATTTTCTTTATTATTTCCTTAAGAAGCCTATCCTAAAATCCCAACAATCGTAAGAAGTAATTTGACGTTTCTTAAGGCGTTCCTACAATGACGAATGAGAGAGACACCTCCGAGTCATCCGGGCTTACTCCCCCTCAAGGCGATGCACCGCTCAAGAATATTGCACCCGCTTCTACATCATCTCACTCGATTCATGGTGAGAAACCCCCAAAGTTTACCGGGATGGATTTCAAGATATGGCAACAAAAGATGCTATTCTAGTTGACCACTCTAAGTTTGCATCGGTTCTTAAAAGAAGATCCAATTGTTGCAAATGGTGATCCCGGCCCTCAAAGGCTTTTGGCGAAAGAGGCTTGGGACCATGGTAATTTTTTATGTAAAAATTACATTTTGAATGGACTCGACGATGCACTCTATAATGTGTATAGTACCGTCGAGTTAGCCAAGGCATTGTGGAATACCTTGGAAAGGAAGTACATTATTGAAGATGCCGGGTCAAAGAAGTTTGTCGTCGGAAAATATCTTGACTTCAAAATGGTGGACTCAAAGGTGGTGACAACTCAAGTTGATGAGTTCCAAATTATTTTACATGGACTTGATGCCGAAGGAATGATCATGAACGATCCCTTTAAGGTGGCATCAATCATAGAGAAGTTGCCGCCTTCATGGAAGGACTTCAAAAATTATCTCAAGCATAAACGTAAAGAGATGACTTTGGAGGACTTGGTTGTTCGTCTTCAAATTGAAGAGAATAATCGAGACAATGAAGCTAAAGCTACCAAAGGCAAGATGGAGGCAAAAGTCAATCTCGCCGAGGCAAGCACTAGTGGCACCAAAAGGAAGCATTCCGGGAATGCTAAGAATGGGAAGAACAAAGGCTCCTCAATTAAGAAATTCAAAGGAGCATGCTATAATTGTGGCAAGCCGGGCCATTTAGCAAAGGATTGTCGACACCCAAAGAAGGAGGCGAACAATGTCGAAGATATGGATCTTGATTTTGCTGCGGTGATCTTCGAGGCAAACGTGGCAAATTTGGATGACAATCCAAAGGAATGGTGGATAGATACCGGGGCTACCCGCCATATTTGTGCTAATAAGGAGAGTTTTTCTTCTTATACTCCCATTTCCGGAAGGAAATTGTATATGGGAAATTCAGCGACTTCCAATGTTCAAGGCATTGGAAAGACAATTTGTAAATTCTTCTATGTCTAACTCCCCTGTGAAAAAGGGTAGATCAGCTTTGATTTTAGGAGCCTGATCCACAGGTGCAGCGATAAAATCATCTTCACCCTCTGAATCTGAATCCTCCCCTCCGGCCGGACGAAAACGATTGTTCCCTTCGTTTCCTGCAGGTGCTCGAACCCCTGCCCATTGCCTTCGGCGATCACCAACTTGCAAACCCTCCAAAAGCCTAACCATATCAGCGTGACGAGCTGCATCTTGTTCATCGCGAATCACAGTCTGACGGTCTCGTTCCTGTGCTTCTTGGTTCATACGTTCAAGGAATGCAAGAAGAGCGTCGTTGTTGTTTCCGTTTTTGCCTGCCATCTTCCTGGATCGAGCCTCGCTCTAATACCAACTGATGTAAACGCAGCGGAATACAAACAAGAGATTGACCAATTAATGAAATACCTCAACAAAATGAAGGAATCCACCTTCAAAATCAGCCAACAATGGCTTCTAGGGTTTTAACCCACAAGAATGCTTAAAGCAACTCTAAAATCAATTAATCAAAACGTGTTCATTACAATAATCCAAAAGAGTATTTATACTTCTAACAATAACCTAAAACCCTAAGGAAAACGAAATAAACAAAGTACCAAAATACCCTTAATTAAATAAGTCCAAACTGAATAAGGAAAATAAATAAAATCTCCTTTTTTGCGACATGCACGGTCGCACCCACTACAAGAAAACAGGGCAACTGAAACGGATTTTTCGGTTGCAATTACAGAAAATCGGTTGCAAATTGATGTTTGCAATCGAAAATTTCTGTTGCAAAGGCAGTCGCAGGAAGCCTCGACGCTATTTATGCGACCGCTTTCTTGAGTTGCAAAATCCTTGCAACGGAAAAAGTAGTTGCAAATTCTGTTGCAATGTGTTTCCTAGGACAATTTTTACATCCATTGCAAACAACAACAGATTTATTTCTGTTTCTAAAATTTGCAACTGATTTATTTCTGTTTCTAATTGCAACTGATTTTTCTGTTTCAAATATATTATTTCCGTTTCTAAAATTTGCAACTGATTTATTTCTGTTTCTAATTGCAATTGATTATTCTGTTTCAAATATGTTATTTCTGTTTCTAAAATTTGCAACTGATTTATTATTGTTTCTAATTGCAACTAATTGTTCCGTTTCAAAAATATGTTACATAGATAGAACTAAATAAGCAACTAAATCTTTCAGTTTCAAGTATGCAACCTAATTTGCAACGAAAAATTATGTTCCAGAAAATTATTTTCTAAAAATAAAATATTGCTAATATTATGCCTATAAATATTTCTCAATTGTACCTGATTGAAAATTTAACATAAAATATCTTAAATCAAAGTCAACAAAACTTCAAACATTACATTCAAAATAAATTCACAAATTGTCATACTAAACTGTCGTGTTGTTAAACTACATAGAATTGTGAAGTCGACATACTTTCAACTACATAGGAGCTCGTGGACGATGCTTAAAGCAATCAGACGACACCCTTATTTCAATGTCTTCCACTAATCTACCACGTACTCTGTTTAAATGTTTGAAACTTCCTTTAATGTGGAGGTCAGATCTCAAGGCCCAACTCTAGCTGGCGGTGGAAAGTTTGCAGGAATGAAACTCAAGTGAATTGACTTTACATGTTAACTTCCTCCTCATCTAATTGTTGAGTTCAGTAGCTTATGGTATTTTGAGCCAAGTTAAGTGAAAGGGGGGGGAGGGCAATGATTGGGCACCAATGAAGTTGCATTATTGGTTAATTGGTCTTAAAAGATACAGAGTCAATTGATATTGGCCAACATGGACATAAGGGAAAATGTTAAAGTATCAATTTCAGAATTACCTCACATTCATGCGAGTGGTATTGAAATTGTATAAATTGTTGATATGTAATGAACTTTCAAAAACATATTTAATTGTTGATTTTGGTTTCATATCTAGGTATTCAACTAAATTGAATACCTAGGAATCGAAATTCAACAAATTCAATAGCTATCAGAAAAAAATCATAGAAAAATTGGGCAACATTGATTAGTAACTGGAATGGAATTAGGCCATCCAACATGAACTAGGTTTTCCCAAATTAAATTCCGAATCAGAAAAAGGGTTATCAATACCTTGTTCAATTCGGCGGAAAGGGAAGGAGATGTATTTGGGCGTCGTAGGAGACGCCGGCACCACGAATTTCGCCGGAAGGAGACGCCGGCACCACGAGAAGTCGCAGCAGTGGAGAGAGAGAGTGAGAGCGAGGGCGAGGACGAGGGCGAGAAGAGAAAGGGGAAAAAGAATGGCGTGTTTGCGGTCTGGGTTAGGTTAGGTCGCAAAGTAAGTAAGGGAAAACATGCTTACGATGCCGTTTTATACTATTTATTTACAAATTAATAAAATAAAAATAATTTATGATTAATTGCAACCGAAATTGAATGGAGAATTTGAAACGAAATTGTTGGAAATGGGTAACGAAAGTTAAGTTTGACTTGTCGTTGACCTAACTTTCTAACGGAAGTTCTTTAACTTCCAACGGAGTTCGTTATTCGTTAACGAAGTAAAGTTACAAAATGTATTCTACATTTGTTGTAGATAAGGAAATTCATTTATTATCTCAAAACCATTTCCAGATGAATGATAAATTAATGACAAATGATTTGTAACTTAACGAGAGTTAAATAATGGGTCAAAGTTTGATTTGGGTTGGTCCCAAAATTGGTTTGGACTTGTTGTGGCTAAAGGGCTGATGAGCAGGCTGAAGAAACTTCTGCACGGCCGTGCAGTGTCTAGGACACGACCGTTTACCGTGCCTTGCCTTGCCTCTCGACCGTGCAGCGCCTTGGACTCGACCATGCATATTGCCTTTGCATGGCCGTGGAGTGCCTTGGACACGGCCGTGCAAGTGTTGTAAGACCCGAAAAGTTGTGACTTTTCAAGGGAAAAGCCACAAACCCCTTAACTCTCCTTATATACTTCCCCTCCGAATTTCAATTCACACATACAGTAAATTGAGTCTTCCTACGCACATTTGAGATAGATTAACTTAGCCTAATCATTTCATCTTGCTGCATTATTTTCTTCAAGTCCGAAAGTTCCAAATAGTCAATTGTTCGTTAGATTTGTTAATTTGGAGTGCTCCTATTAACAAATAGAAGTCGTTGCATCTCACGAGAAGTTTGTCATCAGCCGTAAGCACCAGTGCGGGACAAATACTTCTTACGGAAATTGTGTTAAACACAAGCGTCGACTACATTCAGTTTGTCTTTACAATTTCCTTTATCTTTCCCGTTATCTTTCTCATTTTCTTTGTTATTTCCTTAAGAAGCCTATCCTAAAATCCCAACAATCGTAAGAAGTAATTTGACATTTCTTAAGGCGTTCCTACAATGACGAATGAGAGAGACACCTCCGAGTCATCCGGGCTTACTCCCCCTCAAGGCGATGCACCGCTCAAGAATATTGCACCCGCTTCTACACCATCTCACTCGGTTCATGGTGAGAAACCCCCAAAGTTTACCGGGATGGATTTCAAGATATGGAAACAAAAGATGCTATTCTAGTTGACCACTCTAAGTTTGCATCGGTTCTTAAAAGAAGATCCAATTGTTGCAAATGGTGATCCCGACCCTCAAAGGCTTTTGGCGAAAGAGGCTTGGGACCATGGTAATTTTTTATGTAAAAATTACATTTTGAATGGACTCGACGATGCACTCTATAATGTGTATAGTACCATCGAGTTAGCCAAGGCATTGTGGAATACCTTGGAAAGGAAGTACAAGATTGAAGATACCGGGTCAAAGAAGTTTGTCGTCGGCAAATATCTTGACTTCAAAATGGTGGACTCAAAGGTGGTGACAACTCAAGTTGATGAGTTCCAAATTATTTTACATGGACTTGATGCCGAAGGAATGAACATGAACGATCCCTTTAAGGTGGCATCAATCATAGAGAAGTTGTCGCCTTCATGGAAGGACTTCAAAAATTATCTCAAGCATAAACGTAAAGAGATGACTTTGGAGGACTTGGTTGTTCGTCTTCAAATTGAAGAGAATAATCGAGACAATGAAGCTAAAGCTACCAAAGGCAAGATGGAGGCAAAAGTCAATCTCGCCGAGGCAAGCACTAGTGGCACCAAAAGGAAGCATTTCGGGAATGCTAAGAAAGGGAAGAACAAAGGCTCCTCAATTAAGAAATTCAGAGGGGCATGCTATAATTGTGGCAAGCCGGGCCATTTAGCAAAGGATTGTCGACACCCAAAGAAAGAGGCGAACAATGTCGAAGATATGGATCTTGATTTTGCTGCGGTGATCTTCGAGGCAAACGTGGCAAATTTGGATGACAATCCAAAGGAATGGTGGATAGATACCGGGGATACCCGCCATATTTGTGCTAATAAGGAGAGTTTTTCTTCTTATACTCCCATTTCCGGAAGGAAATTGTATATGGGAAATTCTGCGACTTCCTATGTTCAAGGCATTGGAAAGCCAATTTGTAAATTCTTCTATGTCTAACTCCCCTGTGAAAAAGGGTAGATCAGCTTTGATTTTAGGAGCCTGATCCACAGGTGCAGCGATAAAATCATCTTCACCCTCTGAATCTGAATCCTCCCCCTCCGTGGGACGAAACGATTGTTCCCTTCGTTTCCTGCAGGTGCTCGAACCCCTGCCCGTTGCCTTCGGCGATCACCAACCTGCAAACCCTCCAAAAGCCTAACCATATCAGCGTGATGAGCTGTAGCTTGTTCATCGTGAATCACAGCCTGACGGTCTCGTTCCTGTGCTTCTTGGTTCATACGTTCAAGGAATGCAAGAAGAGCGTCGTTGTTGTTTCCGTTTTTGCCTGCCATCTTCCTGGATCGAGCCTCGCTCTGATACCAACTGATGTAAACGCAGCGGAATACAAACAAGAGATTGACCAATTAATGAAAAACCTCAACAAAATGAAGGAATCCACCTTCAAAATCAGCCAACAATGGCTTCTAGGGTTTTAACCCACAAGAATGCCAAAAGCAACTCTAAAATCAATTAATCAAAACGAGTTCATTACAATAATCCAAGAGAGTATTTATACTTCTAACAATAACCTAAAACCCTAAGGAAAACGAAATAAACAAAGTACCAAAATACCCTTAATTAAATAAGTCCAAACTGAATAAGGAAAATAAATAAAATCTCCTTTTTTGCGACATGCGCGGTCGCACCCACTACAAGAAACAGGGCAACTGAAACGGATTTTTCGGTTGCAATTCAGGAAAATCGGTTGCAAATTGATGTTTGCAACCGAAAATTTCTGTTGCAAAGGTAGTCGCAGGAAGCCTCGTCGCTATTTATGCGACCGCTTTCTTGAGTTGCAAAATCCTTGCGACGGAAAAAGTAGTTGCAAATTCTGTTGCAATGTGTTTCCTAGGACAATTTTTACATCCATTGCAAACAACAACTGATTTATTTCTGTTTCTAAAATTTGCAACTGATTTATTTCTATTTCTAATTGCAACTGATTTTTCTGTTTCAAATATGTTATTTCCGTTTCTAAAATTTGCAACTGATTTATTTCTGTTTCTAATTGCAATTGATTATTCTGTTTCAAATATGTTATTTTTGTTTCTAAAATTTGCAACTGATTTATTATTGTTTATAATTGCAACTGATTGTTCCGTTTCAAAAATATGTTACATAGATAGAACTAAATAAGCAACTAAATCTTTCAGTTTCAAGTATGCAACCTAATTTGCAACAAAAATTATGTTCCAGAAAATTATTTTCTAAAAATAAAATATTGCTAATATTATGCCTATAAATATTTCTCAATTGTACCTGATTGAAAATTTAACTTAAAATATCTTAAATCAAAGTCAACAAAACTTCAAACATTATATTCAAAATAAATTCACAAATTGTCATACTAAACTGTCGTGTTGTTAAACTACATAGAATTGTGACGTCGACATACTTTCAACTACATAGGAGCTCGTGGACGATGCTTAAAGCAATCAGACGACACCCTTATTTCAATGTCTTCCACTAATCTACCACGTACTCTGTTTAAATGTTTGAAACTTCCTTTAATGTGGAGGTCAGATCTCAAGGCCCAACTCTGGCTGGCGGTGGAAAGTTTGCAGGAATGAAACTCAAGTGAATTGACTTTACATGTTAACTTCCTCCTCATCTAATTGTTAAGTTCAGCAGCTTATGGTATTTTTAGCCAAGTTAAGAGAAAGGTGGGTGGGAGGAGGGCAATGATTGGGCACCAATGAAGTTGCATTATTGGTTAATTGGTCTTAAAAGATACAGAGTCAATTGATATTGGCCAACATGGACATAAGGGAAAATGTTAAAGTATCAATTTCAGAATTACCTCACATTCATGCGAGTGGTATTGAAATTGTATAAATTGTTGATATGTAATGAACTTTCAAAAACATATTTAACTGCTGATTTTGGTTTCATATCTAGGTATTCAACTAAATTGAATACCTAGGAATCAAAATTCAACAAATTCAATAGCTATCAGAAAAAAATCATAGAAAATTGGGCAACATTGATTAGAAACTGGAATGGAATTAGGCCATCAAACATGAACTAGGTTTTCCCAAACTAAATTCCGAATCAGAAAAAGGGTTATCAATACCTTGTTCAATTCGGCGGAAAGGGAAGGAGATGTATTTGGGCGTCGTTGTGATGATGTGTATCCGAAAATTTTCCCATTTTTTGTTTGAAAAAATCAACGAAAAACGGAGTCGCCACGCCATTTTAATTTTGAGGGCCAAAACTTTGAAAAAAGCCCGAGATCAGAGATTTAGGTTCGGAGGTCATGTTACGCGTCGGGAAGGACGTTAGTGTGCACCCGACGCGCCTCGTAAAACGAGTCTTCCAAGCTGAAAATCATTTGTGTGTGTGTGTGTGTGTGTGTTTTGGCCAAAATAAGTTGAAACTCAGAAAAGTAAAAATTGGGATATCTTTTTAAGACTTTAAACTGATCCCATGATTTTTTGGAAGATTTTTGGATTGAGATTTGGTACTCAAGAGACCTTTTGAAGTTGAGAGCCATTTCTGCCAGAATGAAAAAGGCAGTGGACCTTTGATTTTGAAATGGATTCAAGGGTCTTAAAACTTCATAATCTGGATAAACTCAGAGAATGAAAGTTGTTCTAGACACCTTAAATAAATTTTTTGCGAAGGAATTTTCCATTTTGGAGAAGATTTGAGGGGTCAAAACCTTCTGGAAACCTCAGATATGAGATCTGGATTCCCAGAAGCTGATGAACTAGCCTCTGAAAGAAAATTTGAAAAGAGGAGTTTTACTCACCCAAAAAATAAAGTAAAAATATGTCTGGAAAGCTCTGGATGTTGGCTACAAAAAGTATTTTGTAGTCAACACCAAATTCCAAGTTCATCAGTGTCCAAAAATTAAGACCATGGACTGAGGTCTGAGAAAATTGCTACTGGACAGCAACTTCTCAAGAAAGAAAATATGATTTTAAGGGGGGTTTTGCATCCATGCTTGTCCCCATTTCCCTAGGTTTTGGTTAGTGATCACTAGACATTTTAGTGGTGAATCAACTATACCAAACCATCCTTGGGGTACATTAGGACTAAGCATTTCATTTGCTTGGGAAGGGGATTTTTATCCTTTGAAAATGAGATTTTATGCTTGAAAATGGTTTTTAGGGTTTTGAAAATGAGTTTTCTTTGCAAGAAAGTAAGAGAACTTGAAAATAATGTTGATCTTTGTAGAAGATCATCCATGGAGATGGTGATCTTCTTAGATCTAGAGTAAGAAGATGAAAGAACTACATTTTGTAGTTTGAAGATGCATGCATGGATGAGATTTAGGGTTAAGAGAAGGAGGGTTTACCAATCTTCCTTGTGTTCTTGAGTGTTTGGCTTGAGTGTATGAGTGTTTAGGGCTTTAATATGAGAGTGAGTGGATGAGTATGAGTTGGGAAAGATTGGAGAGAAAATGGTGACAATTCAAGTGAATTCTCACTGTTTTCTCTCTATATTTCGCCAGAGGTTCGGTGCAAAATGTGTTGTTCCTCCTTATTTTTGTGACTGGAGGGCTCAATTTATAGCCCTCCTGAAAATGCAAACTCATCCGCGCGGACAAGTCCCCTCAGCGTGCACTGTTCATTAAATGCAGCTCCAGCTTTGGACAAGGGAATATTTCTTTTCAAAATTCAAATTGACCGGCCCAGATTATGTTTCCAGCATTTCTATTTGTGGTTTTATTCTTTTGTTTTTCTTTTTTAAGATTCTTTTTAAGGTTTAACCTTAAATAACAATGCCCATTTTACCCTCACTTTGTTAGAAAAGTTAGGATTGTTAGGAATTGTTAGAAATGTTATAACTTTCGTTAATTTTCTAACGAAAATTCTAACAAGCTCAAATTGGAGCACTTACAGTCGTAGGAGACGCCGGCACCACGAATTTCGCCGGAAGGAGACGCCGGCACCACGAGAAGTCGCAGCAGTGGAGAGAGAGAGTGAGAGCGAGGGCGAGGACGAGGGCGAGAAGAGAAAGGGGAAAAATAATGGCGTGTTTGCGGTCTGGGTTAGGTTAGGTCGCAAAGTAAGTAAGGGAAAACATGCTTACGATGCCGTTTCATACTATTTTTTAAAAAATTAATAAAATAAACATAATTTATGAATAATTGCAACCGAAATTGAATGGAGATTTTGAAACGAAATTGTTGGAAATGGGTAACGAAAGTTAAGTTTGACTTGTCGTTGACCTAACTTTCTAACGGAAGTTCGTTAACTTCCAACGGAGTTCGTTATTCGTTAACAAAGTAAAGTTACAAAATGTATTCTACATTTGTTGTAGATAAGGAAATTCATTTATATATTATCTCAAAACCATTTCTGGGTGAATGATAAATTAATGACAAATGATTTGTAACTTAACGAGAGTTAAATAATGGGTCAAAGTTTGATTTGGGTTGGTCCCAAAATTGGTTTGGGCTTGTTGTGGCTAAAGGGCTGATGAGCAGGCTGAAGAAACTTCTGCACGGCCGTGCAGTGTCTAGGACACGACCGTGCACCGTGCCTTGCCTTGCCTCTCGACCGTGCAGAGCCTTGGACTCGACCGTTCATATTGCCTTTGCACGGCTGTGCAGTGCCTTGGACACGGCCGTGCAAGTGCTGTTCTACCCGAAAAGTTGTGACTTTTCAAGGGAAAAGCCACAAACCCCTTAACTCTCCTTATATACTTCCCTCCGAATTTCAATTCACACATACAGTAAATTGAGTCTTCCTACGCACATTTGAGATAGATTAACTTAGCCTAATCATTTCATCTTGCTGCATTATTTTCTTCAAGTCCGAATGTTCCAAATAGTCAATTGTTCGTTAGATTTGTTAATTTGGAGTGCTCCTATTAACAAATAGAAGTCATTGCATCTCACGAGAAGTTTGTCATCAGCCGTAAGCACCAGTGCGTGACAAATACTTCTTACGAAAATTGTGTTAAACACAAGCCTCGACTACATTCAATTTGTCTTTACAATTTCCGTTATCTTTCCCGTTATCTTTCTCATTTTCTTTGTTATTTCCTTAAGAAGCCTATCCTAAAATCCCAACAATCGTAAGAAGTAATTTGACGTTTCTTAAGGCGTTCCTACAATGACGAATGAGAGAGACACCTCCGAGTCATCCGGGCTTACTCCCCCTCAAGGCGATGCACCGCTCAAGAATATTGCACCCGCTTCTACACCATCTCACTCGGTTCATGGTGAGAAACCCCCAAATTTTACCGGGATGGATTTCAAGATATGGCAACTAAAGATGCTATTCTAGTTGACAGTCTAAGTTTGCATTGGTTCTTAAAAGAAGATCCAATTGTTGCAAATGGTGATCCCGACCCTCAAAGGCTTTTGGCGAAAGAGGCTTGGGACCATGGTAATTTTTATGTAAAAATTACATTTTGAATGGACTCGAAGATGCACTCTATAATGTGTATAGTACCGTCGAGTTAGCCAAGGCATTGTGGAATACCTTGGAAAGGAAGTACAAGATTGAAGATGCCGGGTCAAAGAAGTTTGTCGTCGGCAAATATCTTGACTTCAAAATGGTGGACTCAAAGGTGGTGACAGCTCAAGTTGATGAGTTCCAAATTATTTTACATGGACTTGATGCCGAAGGAATGATCATGAACGATCCCTTTAAGGTGGCATCAATCATAGAGAAGTTTCCGCCTTCATGGAAGGACTTCAAAAATTATCTCAAGCATAAACGTAAAGAGATGACTTTGGAGGACTTGGTTGTTCGTCTTCAAATTGAAGAGAATAATCGAGACAATGAAGCTAAAGCTACCAAAGGCAAGATGGAGGCAAAAGTCAATCTCGCCGAGGCAAGCACTAGTGGCACCAAAAGGAAGCATTTCGGGAATGCTAAGAAAGGGAAGAACAAAGGCTCCTCAATTAAGAAATTCAAAGGAGCATGCTATAATTGTGGCAAGCCGGGCCATTTAGTAAAGGATTGTCGACACCCAAAGAAGGAGGCGAACAATGTCGAAGATATGGATCTTAATTTTGCTGCGGTGATCTTCGAGGCAAACATGGCAAATTTGGAATACAATCCAAAGGAATGGTGGATAGATACCGGGGCTACCCGCCATATTTGTGCTAATAAGGAGAGTTTTTCTTCTTATACTCCCATTTCCGGAAGGAAATTGTATATGGGAAATTCAGCGACTTTCGATGTTCAAGGCATTGGAAATGTTGTATTGAAGATGACCTCGGGGAAAGAAGTGACCTTGGTTGATGTGCTGCATGTTCCGGACATTCGCAAGAATCTAGTTTCCGGTACTTTGTTAAGTAATGCCGGTTTTAGATTAGTTTTTGAATCCGACAAATTTGTAATAACCAAGAATGGTTATTCCTTAGAAAGGGTTACCTCGAGAAGGGACTTTTTCAAGATGAATGTAATGAATGTTATCCGCCAAGGTGCGAAGAATAAAAATGTTGTTTCTTATGTTTACTTGTCGGAAAGTCCTAGTTTATGGCATGATAGATTAGGTCATGTAAACTTCGACACTATTAAGAAGTTAGTTAAACAAAATTTAATCCAAATGACTAAATCTGATTCAACTAATAAGTGCGAAGTTTGCGTTGAGGCAAAAATGACGAGGTCGCCATTTAATGCAATAGAAAGAAACACAACTCCTCTCGAATTAATTCACACCGACATATGTGATTTAAAACTTGTGCAAACTCGAGGAGGTAAAAAGTACTTCATTACATTCATAGACGATTGCACAAAGTATTGTTATGTTTATCTCTTAAGAAGTAAAGATGAAGCCCTAGGGGCTTTCGAGACTTATAAGAAAGAAGTTGAAAATCAACTTAACTTAAAGATTAAGAAAATTAGAAGTGATAGAGGAGGAGAATATGAAGCTCCGTTTGAAGAAGCAGAATGGCTTATAGCTTTAGATAAAGCTGGAGAAGAAGCAGAATGGCTTAAGAACTTCTTGGAGGATATTCCTTGTTGGAATAAACCTGTGCCTGCTGTACTAATACATTTTGATAGTCAATCAGCAATAGGAAGGGCACAGAGCAGTATGTATAATGGTAAGTCTAGACATATCCGTCGTAGACATAATACCATTAGACAGTTGATCAAGAATGGAGTTATCACAATTGATTATGTGAAGTCAAGTGATAACATAGCGGATCCGTTTATGAAAGGCATAAATAACTGTATAAACTGTTAAGGGGAATGGGCTTAAAACCCACTATAAAAGAACTCATAGTGGACACTCAACCTTGAGAATTGGAGTTCCCATGCCCTTGGTTCAATGAGACAACCAAGCTATAAGTTCTAGTAGAATCACCTGGAAACAACAACTCGGTTGAATGACCTGGAGATGTTGAATACTCATTCCCAGAACATCCAAGTATAAGCACCTGCAGCAGTGGTGAGGATAAGTTGAGAAAACTTTTAATGATTCCTATACCTACGGGTGGAGTAGTGCAGGATACTCCTAATAGTGTGAATCACCTATATAAGCGAGAAGTAACTTGGCCGCTTCTAATATGAATGTTTATGAATGAGATACGGTCCAGGGTCGAAATGGACAAAACGTGAGAATAATAACTGTTAGAGCTATTATTATGTGAGTATTGTTGTCTTGGTATACATCATACAGTCACTGGTTCAAAGCGACTCGCTACCAAATGGGTAGTATATCCGATAATATTTCACTAGGGGAGATTCAAAGCCATAAGCTATCTATCCCGATGTAATAATGGTTCGCCGGAACTTTTGGATGAAATTGCATACATGCATGTTTTTTTTTTATCATCATCGAGTACCACTTATGTACACTTGATAGGTATTAGGAAATGAATATCTGATGTAAAATTGTGCTTCAGATTTTCTGACACAGTTTTTCACTTTCCTGCAATCATGCATAAGTTTGACAGTTAATTTGAAGTTGCCAAAAGAAAAGTAAATGCTACTTGTGAAAAAACAGATTCTTGCACCGAAAAGTCCATTATTTTGATATTGTTGAGCCCGATAATCATATTCTTGCCAAATTTCAGAGCAAAAATCTTCAATATAATATCACTTTCGATGGTTTTTTATTCACTTTTAGGGGGAAGACCATGAAGTCCCATGACCTGGTTTATGCAGTTGTTTCTTTTTGCTAGGGTACACCAAAACCACCCCGTCCCTTAATAATAACTATGCATAAATGTCAAATAATTTAGGCAAATGCAACATAAATTTAAAAGGCTGCCTCTAAAGAAAAAAATAGTTTTTTTTTTCGCACCTGATACTCTTTCCTTCTCCTCTAAAATTAACTTCATTTGAATCCCATTGAAGCCGATCCTTTTGTAACTGTATAATATAAATGATAATGCTTCACTGTAAAAATCATTTCAAAAACAAAGTGTTGTAAGCATTGCATTTAGTACAATTAGTATCGAAAATCATGTACCATGATAATATACTTCACTCTTTCTTTCTCAAAATAAACGGTGATATTTTTTCTTGTTCAAGAAAAATATATATAAGCATTCATTAAGGGACGAAGATAGTATATACCATTATATTCTGGATGCAATAAATTAAAAAAAAATAGTGAAAAATACCTTCCAAAGAAGCTCTTGTAGCATTTTTAAATGAAGTAACCAAAGGATTGCATTGCGATTGAGCTTCTGTTCCATATACGCGATATCGTTCTAATCGGTTAATATCGTATGTCACTAATTAATTTGTATAGTAGCAATCAAATTATCCTATACTAAAGGGAGGGGGAATAATTTCACCTTACTGCCATCATAGATCAGCAGTGATAGTAAGGCCAATCCATGAAATGCTATAAAATTTTCTCAACATTAAATTTAGGCTCACTCAACTTGTGAATTTAGATGTAGTTTAGAACGAGAGTATGCTGAATGAAAAAAGCGTAGTAACAATACCATTACTTGTGTACTGGATTCGAAAGTTGGAACATATTATTTGTTCAACAACGTCGGGGGATCTTGGTTTATTTGGTGACGTAAAATCTGTAAAATAGAGATATATAACTGATTTGCACTTTTCTGATGCAAATTGAAATTTATCTATACACATATGGAAGAGATATATATTTAAATTTCGAATGGAATAAGATCGAGTTAAAGCAAAGGAGAATTAGATTGATGTTTATCTACGCATAAAATAAATAAGAGATACAAATTTAAATTTGTAAACGAAAAAAATTGAATTATGATAGAAATTCAGAAATCTATTTCTGTAATCAAAAGAGAATTAAATTTGGAAATTTACATATAAAAAGTTACATTCGAAAATTAAATCAGTCAAAGTTTAGAGATTGTTTTAATTTAGTGAAGTTAATATGTAATTAAGGAATAATTTTAATTTTAATTAATTACTTAATTTTAGTAGGAGTGAATAATATGTAAGTTAAGAAAATACATTGAATTTTAATAGGATAATTTAGCTTCCAAAAATTCGAATTGAATTAATTGATTCATCATATCACAGTTTATATATAAGAAAACGTCGGTATTCACAGTTAATAACTTTTTAAATTTAGAAGTTGATTTCGAAATTCAAATTCAACCAGTTTTTTTTTTTATGAAATTTAAAAGTTGATTTTGAAAAACTCAAATTGAATTAATTAAGTCAATATATTAAATACAGCCACGTGGAATTCCACGTTATAAGGAATTGATTTATGAAAATTGAATCCGACTGACTCTTCTAATCTTTCTTTTCTTTAATTGAGTTATATAAGGAATTTTAACAATTTAAAAAAAAATATATGTAAATAAGCTAATAAAGTTATATTCTAATAATTAACTTGATATTATAAAATAAAATCAGAAATTTTAAATTTGAAATTTGAAATCAGAATATTCAAATTTGGGATTGAAATCCGAAATCAAAATATTATGCGCATTGAGAGTGAAATTCGAAATAATTTCAAGATGTATAAATTATTATTAGTGAAGGACGAATGAGAAACCGCCACGTGAAATTCTACGTCATAAAGTCACATGACAAGCTGTGGACATTGCATTTTCTTCTGCTTTAATATTATATATAGAAGATTACTTAATTTTAGTAGGAGTGAATAATATGTAAGTTAAGAAAATACATTGAATTTTAATAGGATAATTTAGTTTCCAAAAATTCGAATTGAATTAATTGATTCATCATATCACAGTTTATATATAAGAAAACGTCGGTATACACAGTTAATAACTTTTTAAATTTAGAAGTTGATTTCGAAATTCAAATTCAACCAGTTTTTTTTTATGAAATTTAAAAGTTGATTTAAAAAAATTCAAATTGAATTAATTAAGTCAATATATTAAATACAGCCACGTGAAATTCCACATTATAAAAATTTGTTTTATGGAAATTGAATCCGACTGGAGTCCATTTTGGGGGAAACTTGTTTCTCCATCAGTTATAAAAAGTGCACTTTCTAATTTTGAGTTTCGAGCGTAAAACATTGAGTTTCGAGCTTAAAACACTGAGTTTAGGCGTTAAAATACCTAGAAGTTAAAACATCGAGTTTAGGCGTTAAAACACCGAGTTAAGATTAGTAACTAAAACATCGAGTTTATGTCTTAAAACACTGAGTTTTTGCCTTGGATTTTTTAAAAACAAGACTTTTTATAAGTTTGGGGGAAACAGAGTTCCCCCAAAATTTTCTGATCCGACTGACTCTTCTAATCTTTCTTTTCTCTAATTGAGTGATATAAGGAATTTTAACAATTTAAACAAAATATATGTAAATAAGCTAATAATGTTATATTCTAATAATTAACCTGTTATTATAAAATAAAAACAGAAATTTTAAATTTGAATTTGAATTTGAAATTCGAAATCAGAATATTCAAATTTAGGATTGAAATCCGAAATCAAAATATTATGCATTGAGAGTGAAATCCGAAATAATTTCAAGATGTATAAATTATTATTAGTGAAGGACGAATGAGAAACCGCCACGTGAAATTCCACGTTATAAAGCCACGTGGTAGGCTGTGGGCATTGCATTTTCTTTTGCTTTAGTATTATAGATAGAAGTGTATTTCTGGTTATGCTAAAGAACACGCCTGCGCTTGTTTGCAAACGTTAAAATGAAACAGGAGGACCTAAATTTCCTTTCATTAAGGCTCCGTTTGTTTCATTTTTCGGTGTTTGTTAAGCACCGAAAAATGGAGAAAATGTTTTCCGAAAAATATTTTTCCCACTTTTCTAAGTTAAATGATTTACAGATTTTTTCTAAGTAAAACATTTTCCGAAAAATAGTAACACCCTCACATTCACACACACCTAACTTTTCATACACCCCCACGTTACCCACCCCACATCAATCACCCCTCCCACATCCCCATCCCCATCCCCATCCCCTGCCACCCCCCACTCCCCCTTTAAAATTAGTTTTAACAACTCCTCCCCCACTCCACTTACTACCCCCTATCACCCTAACCTCCCCTCCCTTGTTGGGTAAAAAAAATTAATCATTTAATTCTTTTTTAAAATGAATTTAAAATCATTAATTTCTTTTTGACCTGATGGGGGGGGAGGGTAGGGGGTTGGAGGGGCAGGGGGTGGTAGTGGTGTGTAGGGTGGGGGTGGTGGTGGTGAATGAGTGGGTAAATTTGTAGTCAGCTCAATCGAACATTTTCTGAAAAATATTTTCCTTACCAAACAGTCGAAAACATGTTTATCTCATTTTTTGAAAAACATTTTCATTATCCAGAAAACATTTTGCAGCAAATCATTTTCCGAAAGATGTTTTACGCTAAACAAACGGAACCTAAGTTAGTTATCACTACTAGAAATTCATGTTTTAGCCACTTCCTTTAGTCACTGAATAGAGTCGGTTGCTAATTTAAAAACGAGTTTGCAACCGAAATTTTGTGGTTGCTAATTTAGCTACTGAATTGCAACCAAATATTTTTGGTGTCTATGCTAGCAACTGATAAGCAACAAATCTTACTTAGTGGCTAATTTTGCATCTGACTTGTAACAAAATTTTATTTGTGGCAAGTCGGTCTCTAAATTTGTTGCTAAACGGTTGCTAAAAATAATATGCGCATGATTGTAAAAATTTTAAAAATATTGCAGTAACTAAATAGTAGCTAAGTTCAAATATATACAAGTCAATAGATGGGTGGCTGAATTCGTTGCTAACGGATATGTTTTAGCCACCGCTAAATTGCCACTAAATATTTTTGTTCCATATTAGAAACTAATTTGCGACTTATCGTTTTTCTGTTGATAATATAGCTACTGAACATTTTTGGTGGCTAAGTTGGAGGTCAATCTGCAACTAATCATGTTTAGTGGCTCATTTTAGCAACTAATATGAAACTAAATTTTATTGTTGTATGTCAGTCACTATATATCAGTTGCAAAACGGTTGAAAAAAATTAAAATGTTTTTAAAATTCAACCATTGTTTTTTATTTTCGCTCCTACAATGGAAATATATTGAAAAACTGAAAGTTCTACGTTGCGTTGTACATGTTTCAACCAATTATATGGATTGATTGGCTTGTCATATATTCGACCTATATCTTTCACAAGCTACATATATATACGGAGAGAGAATAATGATAGAGAAATTACAAAGAGTTTGCGTTACCTCTAGACAAAGAAGAACCAAATCTGAATCAACTACTAAGTTTTGTAGCAAATGAAACATCCAACGTAGTTGAATTCGTTCCCACCAAGAAGCAAAACTGCTTGGAAAGCATAAATCAAACTACTTCTACCCGGACTAACAGGAAAGCAGAGAAAAATCACAAGAGTTCTTCGTACCTAACCTAGATGATCCAACAAAATCTTCAAATCAAAAAAACCAAATTACCACTTCAAGAAATAGTATTTGAGCTTTGGTAAAAACTATTGTACCCCTTTGTTTAGGTTTCCTCCAAATGTAACAGAAGCAGAAAACACATAAGGAGGAGCAAATACATAACCTCCTCCAAAATCATTCTTTGCAGTAAAACCATTTCTATCCAGCTTTTCTACTGTCATATCAAATGGTTATCCTATATATAGATCCTCTAACCCCCTCCCCCCCCAAAAAAAGTATAGTTCTTAGGAATTATTACAAACCTATGGCATGTACAACACCCTTGATTACAAAAGGGGTAACATACACTACAGGAAACAACACTATATACGGTGGATTTTAACCGCCGTATATAGTAACGCGAGCCGCCGTATATGTTTACGGCGGATTATCCGTCGTATATAGTCTACCGTATAAAGTCGTGTCGTATATAGTATTTGTTGTATATGACTCGATTGTGGGTAAGGAATCAGTAGGTTAGGCACACCAAAAGATGTTATCTTTAAGGTATTTAATTTTTCCCACTATGGTGTAATGGTCTCAACGAATTTCACCTCTAGGAAACAAAACCTACGCACTCTTATTCAAAGTTACACTCCTTTGAATAACTCGGGAACACTAATCGAAGCTTTAACTGTTTGACTCGAAGAATAGATTTGTTAAGAAGAAAGACTCGGGAAGTAAAATCAGATCAGTATTTTTTCTATATATGTTTTCCGGAGGAGGCAACTCTATTTATAGAGTTTGTGTTGTGGTCCTGAAAAGACACAACTTATTTGAACGGGTGCCTCAGTTGCACGGCCGAGTCAACAACTTTGCACGGTCGCTCCATGCTTTGCACAGACGGGTCACCAAAATTGGCACGGCCGCTCCATACTTGCACGGGCGTGCTCTATGCCTTGCACGGCCGATCCGGGAGTGCCTCTTTGAATTGTCATACTCTATAGCAAATGTCCATTAAAAGAGTCACAACCCAAAACTTTTAAACTGGTTTACTTCCTCCCGCCTAATACCCTCTTCGGTATTCAGAATAATTAATATTTAAATTAATTAATTAATTTCTTTCTTTCTTATATATATATTATATTATATATATATATATATATATATATATATATATATATATATATATATATATATATATATATATATATATATATATATATATATATAATACTCAAAACTTTAAGCCATACTTGACATTTTCCCATAATAAAGGAAAGCTCAAGTAAGCACATGAGAACTCTTCAAACTTAGCTATTATATACCAAGTTTAGCTCCACAAGTTTTATTAGTAATCCCATGTGGGATAAAGAAGACACAAGAAGATAAGAAATGAAAATCAAGACTTTATACCACGAATAAAATATTGCTTACAAACTCAATATGGGAGATGACCAATTATTATATGTGAATACTACTACATATAACAATCTCCCACTTATTTACATATAATGATACTAAACAATTTCAGCTTCTTTACATAATGAATACCCATTAAGTGAACGGGCCTTAAACTTTATGGTTGAATGTGAATACATTTATGGAGACATATCCTCGTCATGTATGATTTCATGTTCCTTTTGATCTTGGCAGCACCTTGTAGTTGGGCCTTGTTCTTAATCCTGATTTTCACAAGTACTCTAGGAATTTTACTGAAGTAATCCATAAGAAGCGGCCTCTCACTTCTTTACTTGTATAGGTAGACTTATCGAGAATGCCCACAACGCATTCTACGAAAGCTATAAGTCTATTAAGGATTTTGAATCCATCCTAATCTTGTTGTGGTAATGAAAGTGCATAGGTCAAATATGAAACTTTCAAATAGTGACACCCCCACCATTTTTAAGTTATGCACTCGAAAAGTATCAAAGTTTCCATTTCACCAATGTCTAATATTGAATTTCCTTTTAAATTTAAACATAAGGTGACAAATCTATGACTTGTACCTTAAGATAAAGTTGGTTTCAATTAAGACATTGTTTAGACCGGTAACAGTCCCATATCTCTCATGACCTTTGTAATTTTATCCCCTGATAAAAATTTTGTTAATGGATCAGCTAACATCTGATTTGTAGGAAGATACTCAAGTGCTATCTTTCCCTTTTTAACCATATCTCTAATATGATTATATCTCATAGCAATGTGTTTGCTATGATTTGATATTCTCTCATTCTTTGTATTGAATATGGCAGCTTGATTATCACAATACAAAGTTGTGGCTCCTTTCTTAGAATCAATAAAATGTATGGTTCTTAGAAATCATCTAAACCATATTAAATCTTTACTAGCCATTGACATGGCTATCTACTCAGATTCCATAGAAGACAAAGCAACACATGTTTGTCTTTTTGAAGACCAAGCAACTATGGCTCCTCCAATGGTAAATAACCAACTACTCGTTGATTTGGAGTTGGTTACATCTGATGCCCAATTTGCATCACTATAACATTCAAGTATAGGTGAATTACACTTGTAATGTAAGCCTTAGTTTATTGTGAATTTTAAGTACCTTAGTACTCTTTTTAGTTCCGTCCAATGTTCTTCACTTGGATTACTTGTAAATCTACTAAGTATGCCAATTGCACATGCAAGATCAGGTCTTGTATGATTAACCACATACATTATGCTACCAATTATCTTGGCATATTCTCCTTGATTTACGGCCTCGCCTTTATTTGGAACTAACTTCATATGAGGTTCAATAGGACTTTTACTTATTTTGCAATCAAAATAATTAAACTTTTTTAATATTTCCTCAATGTAATGAGATTGAGTTAATATGTAAGTTTTGTCCTTTTTGATCATCTTAATCCCCAAAATGACATCTACTGGACCTAAGTCCTTCATGTCAAACACTTGCTTTAAATAGTTCTTTGTTTCATTAATACAATTAATATCAGAACCAAATATTAGCACGCCATCAACATATAAAGTTATAACAACTTTATAGTTAAGAGTAACTTTAGTAAAAACACAACTTTCTACTTTACTACTCTTAAAACCAAACTTTCGAATTTCTTGCTTAAACTTCTTGTACTATTGAATTGGTGCTTGTTTAAGTCCATATAGAGATTTCTTTAATTTATATACTTTATGTTCTTCTCCTTTAGAGACATAACCCTCGGGTTGTTGTATATAAATCTCTTCATCTAAATCTCCATTTAAGAATGTTGTTTTAACATCTATTTAATGAACCTCTAGTCAATAGACGGATGTTATAGCAAATATAGTTTTAATTGATGTAAATTTAGTGACCGGTGAAAATGTTTCGAAATAGTCAATTTCTTCTTTTTGACTATAACCTTTAGCTACTAATCTTGCTTTGTACTTATCAATAGTACCATCAGTTTTGAGTTTCTCTTTCAAAACCAACTTGCAGCGCAATAGGTTTAATATTAGGAGGAGGATTAACTAGAGTCCATGTTTCATTATCAAGTATAGATTTGATTTCATCATCCATGGCTCTTTTCCACAAGTTTGAATTAGACATAGGCATAGCTTCTTGAAAAGTTTTAGGATCCTCTTCTAACATATATGTAAACATGCCAGGACCAAGGTTCTTTTCAATTCTTTGTCTTTTGCTTCTCCTTAACTCAACTATTTCATCATTTTCATTGTTGTCTAAATTTTCATCATTAGCAATGGCATCACCATTATCATGTGAACTTGATGCATTTTCTACTTCAAGTTCTTTTGACAATTCATGGTTTATATCTACCTTGTCTACACTTTTTATGTTCAAATGTTTATAAAAAATAGCACGCGTAGCTTCAAACACACGATTGTCATTAATCTCATAAATATATATGCTTTGCTTATTGAAGAATAACCAATAAATATAGATTTCACAGCTTTGCTCCCAAGTTTATTTCTTTTCAAAGTTGCATCTAAAACATATGCAACACAACCCCATATCTTTAAATGTGAAATATTAGGCTTATGCCCATTAAATAATTCGTATGGAGTTTTCATATGTTTATTCACAATTCTGTTACAAATGTAAACAGAACTTAATAGTGCCTCTCCCCAATAGCTCATTGGTAATTTTGAATGTATAATCATGGCACTAACCATCTCCATTAATGATTGATTTTTCCTCTCGACTACTCCATTTTGTGGTGGAATATTAGGTGCTGAAGATTCCCTAACAATTCCATTTTGTTGACAAAATGAAATCATCTCGTTTGGGAAATATTCACCACCTCTATCCGATCTTAATCGTTTTATCCTTAGATTGGTTTGATTTTCAACTTCGGCTTTGAAAATTTTAAACTTGTCAAAAGCTTCATCTTTTGTTCTAAGTAAATACACATCATCAATGAACGTAATAAAATAACATTTTCCACCTCTTGTCAAAATATCTTTGTTGTCACAAATATCGGTATGAATTAACTCAAGTAACCTAGTTGATCTTACTACACTTTTAAAAGATGTTTTAGTCAACTTAGATTGAGCGCAACATTCACAATTATTCATAGAATAAATAGTCGAAGATTTAGGAATATACTCATATTTAATCATACGACTCATTTCATTCATACCAATATGTCCTAATCTAGAATGCCAAAATTCATGCTTTTCAACATTAAAATTAGAATCAATAAAGTAATAAGAACTGGTAATTTTATTATCAATACTCAATAAATACATTTTGTCTTTAATGTAGCCCTTTCCAACAAACGTCCTATTTTTAGTGATATTCACTTGTTGGGCGCGAAAGGTTATCTTAAAGTCATTTTCGTCCAATTTAGGGACGGATACAAGATTCTTCCTTATAGAGGGAATATGATACACATTTTTCAAAGTAAGAGTTTTTTCCGAAGTGAGGGGGAGAATAATGGTCCCTATGCCCAAGACCTCGCTTGTAGAAGCATTTCCCATATAAACAGCTTTCGGCTCTTTTACTTCTTCATATGTTTTGAACAAGCTTCGATTTAGAGTTACATGACTTGTAGCCCCTGAACCAATCCACCAATCTGAATCGACATTGTTGACTAGACGGATTTCGGAAAGCATGCTAATGAAGTTGCTCTCAACTACATTTGCTTGTTCATCTTTCTGTTGCCCTTTGCGGCAATAGCAGTTCTTAGCCAAGTGGTTTGTTTTTCCACAAACATAACAGGAACTCTTCTGCTTTTTCTTAGCTTTACCCTTTCCATCATTTTTAAAGTTGTTTTTCCGTTTACATTTTCCTTGGTTTCCCTTGGAAGTTCCGGCAACATGTTTATTTTCCACATAGTTTACACCATCAATCTTCTCAGAAATTGACCCATCACGTTTGAGACTTTCAGTCTCAATTTGGATGCCTTGAAGAAGTTCATCTAAAGAGATGGCATTTTTCTTATGCTTCAATTTATTTTGGTAATCTTTCCAAGAAGGTGGAAGTTTACCAATGATGGTTGAAACTTGGAATGTCTCAGAAATGGGTTCACCCGCATCAAAACATTCGATGGCTATGTCATTGAGTTCATTAACTTCATCAATGACAGGCCTCGAATCTACCATCTTGTATTCAACAAATTTATTGACCAAAAAAGATTTATTACCAGCATCTTCATTGGCGTACCTTCGTTTGATTGCAAACCAAACATCAGTGGCGGTCTTGTGTATTTGGAACACGTTGAACAACGTGTTGTTCAATGCTTGAAGAATGGTGAATCGGCAAATGAAGTCATCCGATTTCCATTTCTTCACTTTTTCAGCAGCCTCGGTTTTCTGTGCCTCGGTTGCTTTATCATTCCTTTGGACAAGGATCACATAGCATATAGAATACCTTTGCAATGGTGAGAAGGTATTCCATCTTCAAGCTCCAACACTTGTAGTTCAGCACATTTAGCCTCTCTAACATATCTACTTCGGGTAATTGTCCCTTCATCAAAACTGACTCCATCTATACGAAAATTTAAATACCTTAAAACTGTTGTATACGACTCGATTGTGGGTAAGGAATCAGTAGGTTAGGTACACCAAAAGATGTTATCTTTAAGGTATTTAATTCGTCCCACTATGGTGTAATGGTCTTAACGAATTTCACCTCCAGGATACAAAATCTACGCACTCTTATTAAAAGTTACACTCTGTTAGTGTAAACTGCAGGTGATATCGTAGATGATTTCTCAAATTCCAGATGATATCGCAGATGATTTCCTGTGCTGGAATTTACATAGCTGTACATTTCTTATTTATTATTTAATGGACTAATGTGCTAATATAATCTGTATAGTCTATGGTGTATGTCCATATTTCAGGTTGCAATATGATCAAATAAAGAGCTAGAAACGTGGGGAATTTGGAAGAAAAAGGTTTATGCATAAATGACATTTTATGCATAAAATCTTTACAAGAATTATTTTGACAACAACAATGGAAAACGTGTGGAGAATTGGTGAAGGAGTTGTTGCTGATTTAATAGAGAGTACAAGGCTGATAAAGCTTGGAAGTACAAGGCGTTGAAGCTTGGACTTGGTGATCAAACAACACGGTTGCTATAATTGAGGAAGTGGGTGCTAGAAGTGAGGAACAAACTCAACCACTCTCCCTACTCTCCCTCAACGTGCAAAACAGCCCCAAGGTTGTTTATTTGAGTAACCTTCAAGTAAATTGAAGACTATAAATATGCTTGGAAGGTTTCATTTGAAGATATGCCAATATTTGACATTTCATACACACCTTCGAAGCATTAGAGATAAAGTTCTTTGTTTAGTTCGTTTCATCCTTCCTCCCTTGTAATTTCGCACTTGATTACATTGGTATCTAGTTGTGTGAAGGCTAGAATAGGATTTTGTTCTTTATCTCTTGTTCCATAGAGCTCATAGTGTTATAGCCATAGGGAACATTTCGGCTTTTGTAATTATTTTATAAAGTGATTATAAAGTCTTGCCTAAGAGGCACTCTCAAGTTATATTATTTATATAACTTGAGAAAAACAATTTTGGAGTTATTATTCCACTGCAATCTCTTTTACAAAATTGTTTTATTTTCGAAGTGTGTGTGTGTGCTATATCAAGTGCTATCGTTGGTGCTGTTATCACCTTGGATATCACTTGTGATTCTGGCCGTGACAATTTCAATTGGTATCAAAGCAGGTCACTTGACGATACTAAGTGCTTGGTCTAGGTGTCATGGCTTATGATCCTGCAAATCCAAACCAAAAACGTCTTCCTGTTTTAGATGGTTCGAATTATGCATATTGGAAGATCCCTCTTCGCTCGCATATCAAATTAATTGATCTTTGAGCTTGGCGATCTATAGTTAATGGGTACTCTCTTCCGCTTTTACCTCCAGATTAGGATGGTGATAGCTAGGTTAAACCTGACACCAAGTGGACTAATGAAGAGATCACCCTAGCTAACTATAATGAGAAAGCTCTTAATTAATGCTATTTTTGAGTTGGTTGACATGCACATTTTTAAACTTGGAGGTCTTACCGAAAAATTTGAACGGTCGAGAATGGGTGAAAATGATACCATTTCCTCTTATTTTGAAAAATTGTTTGACATTGCTAATGAGTGTCAACTTTTAGGTGAACCTTTTACAAACAAACAATTGGTTTCAAAGGCTATTAGAACTCTCTCTGAGCGTTTTAATATGAAGGTTTAATCTATAGAAGGGAAACCTTTCTACTATGGACATCGATTCTTTAATGAGCATCTTAAAATTTTTTGAGTCAAACCTTGCTGAGCAAAGTGAAGCTTCTAAAGGCAAGAGTGTTGCTTTAAAAATTCAATCCTCTAGTGTATCTACTGATGAGGATGACGAAATTTTTTAGGAATTAGGTTAAGATGCCAGTGTTGCATTGCTTGCTAGGAAATATAACTCTATGTTATGAAAATTTAACAAAGAAAATGTGTAGGTGAAGGCTAAAGAGAAACAAACCAAGGTGTACAATTCAATGCCGAAGAGGACATTTCCATCTACTCAGAAAGGTGGTCCCATAAGGAGAGCATCATCAGATCAATCTAGATCTGATCCGAAATTCCTTGAATCAATCCAATGTCATGCATGCTCTGGATGGGGTCATTACTCAAACGAGTGTGCCAACACTCTAAGGAAGATGGGGAAGAATCTATGGGTATCCCTTAGTGACAATGAAGATGAGGAGACCAATCAATCTGAAGATTCAGATCAAACAGCAATGATGGTCACAAATTGTGACTCGAACTCTGTCAGTGATACCTCATGTGATATCCAAGAGAGTATAGCACCTGAGATATCATCCAACAGGTATACAGATTTCAATTTAATTAATGTTGTTTGTTTGGTGGGTTCTGTTAACATGGATGCAGGTAGTTCACAAGACGGTGAACAAAGTATTGAGTTCAGCAAGGATGAACTCATTTGTGGTCTTAAGAACCTTTGCAAAGAATTGGTTGACGAATGGAAGAAAGAGAACAAGAAGGTGGTTTATCTGTCCAAAAAGGTTCAAGATCTGACTGATGGCTTGACTAGATTGGAAGTCCAACTCACAAAGAAGGATGTGGAGCTAGACAAAGTCAAGGCCAAGCTTACTCTAGCCGAGGCCACATTTAAGAAACTCAACACGAGTTCTTCCAAGTTGGATGCAATTCTTGGGTTGAGCAAACCACTTAAGGCAGGTATGGGTTTTCAAGAGTCCTTAAATGCTATTATATCTACTTTAGCTAATAAGGAAGATAAGTTAGTTTTTGTTAAAGAAAGAAACAATGTCGAACTAATGTCTTCTGATAAGCCTTCTGACAAGGTGAAAATATGTAACTACTGTTACTCTACTGGACATTTGAAAAATGATTGTAAAACTCTTTTAAAGAAAAAGTCCAGTTCCTCTGTGATACCTGAAGTGTTGCCTAGCACGTCAGATATCACTGGCAGTTAGAAGAGAAATTATCAAAGGAAAGTGTGGAAACCTAAGTCTAACTTGATATGTGATGTTGTGTACACTGCCTTAAAAACCAATGTTGAAGGTTCATGGTATTTTGATAGTGGTTGTTCACGTTACATGACAGGAACAAAAATGTTTTAAAAGAATATGAACCTATTCAAGGTGGCAGTGTAACATATGGTGGTGGTGGCAAGAGTAATATAGTAGGAAAAGACATTTTAAATATACCTGGATTTCCAGCTTTGAAAAATGTTTTACATGTTGATGGACTTGTAACTAATTTAATTAGTATTAGCCAACTTTGTGATGACAATCTTGAAGTGAAATTCAATAAAAACACTTGTGAAGTTTTTTATTGTACCAATAACTGTGTTATGACTGGTACTAGGTCAAGTAATAACAGTTATCTTGTTGAGGATAAACAAGTGTGTCATTATGTGAGAGTTGATGATGCTACATTGTGGCATCAAAAGTTGGGTCATGTCCATTTTCGAAACATTGTGAAACTTATTAAGGCTGAAGCTATAAGTGGTATACCAAGTCTGGAAATAAGTAAGAAAATCATATGTGAAGATCGTCTCAAAGGTAAACAGACACGTACTGCCCATAGTGCTACCCAACACAATGAGGAGTATTCTGGGACAACTCACTGTTTTCAACTTATGCATATGGATTTAATGGGTCCAGTTGAGGTAGACAGTTTAGGAGGTAAGAGATATACTTTTGTCATAGTTGATGATTTTTCTAGATTTATTTGGGTATATTTTTTGAAAGAAAAATCAGAAACTTTTGAAAAGTTTAAGATCTTACATGCTAAAATAGGAAGGGCACAGAGCAGTATGTATAAACATGTATAGCCAGATCCATGATGGAATCTGAGTTTATAGCTTTAGATAAAGCTGGAGAAGAAGCAGAATGGCTTAAGAAATTCCTGAAGGATATTCCTTGTTGGAATAAACCTGTGCCTACTGTACTAGTACATTATGATAGTCAATCAGCAATAGGAAGGGCACAGAGCAGTATGTATAATGGTAAGTCTAGACATATCCGTCGTAGACATAATACCATTAGACAGTTGATCAAGAATGGGGTTATCACAATTGATTATGTGAAGTCAAGTGATAACATAGCGGATCCGTTTACGAAAGGCATAAATAGAGATCAACTGTATAAACTGTTAAGGGGAATGGGCTTAAAATCCACAACAAAAGAACTCATAGTGGACACTCAACCTTGAGAATTGGAGATCCAATGCCCTTGGTTCAATGAGACAACCAAGCTATAAGTTCTAGTAGAATCACCTGGAAACAACAACTCAGTTGAATGACCTGGAGATGTTGAATACTCATTCCCAGAACATCCAAGTATAAGCACCTGCAGAAGTGGTGAGGATAAGTTGAGAAAACTTTTAATGATTCCTATACCTACGGGTGGAGTAGTGCAGGATACTCCTAATAGTGTGAATCACCTATATAAGCGAGAAGTAACTTGGCCGCTTCTAATATGAACGTTTATGAATGAGATACGGTCCAGGGCCAAAATGGACAAAACGTGAGAACAATAACTGTTAGAGCTATTATTATGTGAGTATTGTTGTCTTGGTATACATCATACAGTCACTGGTTCAAAGCGACTCGCTACCAAATGGGTAGTATATCCGATAATATTTCACTAGGGGAGATTCAAAGCCATAAACTATCTATCCCGATGTAATAATGGTTCGCCGGAACTTTTGGACAAAATTGCATACATGCATTAATTGTCATTCATGTGGGGGATTGTTGGAAATGGGTAACGAAAGTTAAGTTTGACTTGTCGTTGACCTAACTTTCTAGCGGAAGTTCGTTAACTTCCAACGGAGTTCGTTATTCGTTAACGAAGTAAGTTACAAAATGTATTCTACATTTGTTGTAGATTAGGAAATTCATTTATTATCTCAAAACCATTTCGGGGTGAATCATAAATTAATGACAAATGATTTGTAACTTAACGAGAGTTAAATAATGGGTCAAAGTTTGATTTGGGTTGGTCCCAAAATTGGTTTGGACTTGTTGTGGCTAAAGAGCTGATGAGCAGGCTGAAGAAACTTCTGCACGGCCGTGTAGTGTCTAGGACACGGCCGTGCACCGTGCCTTGCCTTGCCTCTCGACCGTGTAGAGCCTTGGACTCGACCGTGCATATTGCCTTTGCACGGCCGTGCAGTGCCTTGGACATGGCCGTGCAAGTGCTGTTCTACCCGAAAAGTTGTGACTTTTCAAGGGAAAAGCCACAAACCCCTTAACTCTCCTTATATACTTCCCCTCCGAATTTCAATTCACACATACAGTAAATTGAGTCTTCCTACACACATTTGAAATAGATTAACTTAGCCTAATCTTTTCATCTTGCTGCATTATTTTCTTCAAGTCCGAAAGTTTCAAATAGTCAATTGTTCGTTAGATTTGTTAATTTGGAGTGCTCCTATTAACAAATAGAAGTCGTTGCATCTCACGAGAAGTTTGTCATCAACCGTAAGCACCAGTGCGGGACAAATACTTCTTACGGAAATTGTGTTAAACACAAGCCTCGACTACATTCAGTTTGTCTTTACAATTTCCGTTATCTTTCCCGTTATCTTTCTCATTTTCTTTGTTATTTCCTTAAGAAGCCTATCCTAAAATCCCAACAAGTTTATCTGTTTCAAAATCCCTCGCAAAGTTAGGCGGGTTTCATCTGTTTCAAAAACCGTTGCAACCCCAAAACATGAAGCGACAAAATGGTTTTTCGTTGCAATATGAGTTGCAATATTAATTGTGCACATCAATTTTTAATGAGCACTTTTTACTCTGAAACGGATTTCAATTCGGTTGCAAAATTTCGTTTCAGTTGCCCTGTTCTAAAACTGATTTCAATTCGGTTGCAAAATTTCGTTTCAGTTGCCCTGTTTTCTTGCAGTGACCTTTCAATCTGCACGGTCGAACCTTTCAATCTGCATGGCCGAACCAATATTGCTGCACGGCCGTGTCCTTCCTGGAGTTGCCCAAACATCAGCTTTTCGCCCAGAAACCCCCATGGCTTGATTCTTCATTGCTCTCGCTACATCATTCATCTACTAGTTAAATAGCTTGAGGGGGTCAATTAACTACGGAGTACAAGTGAAGAAGGTTTATCTACTATCACATATGAATTTATACCCATTTTTGGTTGTCCTTCCAAAAACATGTAAGAGGGCATGTAGAACAGACTTGTTTCGAGTAGTAACAGTTCACTTAATTTTATAACCAAATAGGCCAAAACTACATAAGAATGTAGGGATTAAGGGGACATAAAATAATCTAGAAGATGGAATATATCCATGTGATATTTACTGTGCAAATATTCAATAACAATTTTTGTTTATTTTTTTTTTCATTTCAGTATCTCTTGTGATAACATAAACAAATTATAGTCCATCGCTTAACACATCTATAGGTATACAGAATGAAGTACCTGGGATCCATGCTGATCACAAATGACTAAACGGGGTATTGGAAATCGTTCCTTTATTATAGCAACAGCATCATCTCGAGGAGCTCGCAGCAGGTGAGCACGTAAACTAAGATATATAAGATACTTGCTATTAAGAATTTAAGCACAAAATAGTGCCTGAAATACAAGATTTAAAATGATCTGTATAGCAAGATATTTAAATACTTACTAATACGAATTTAACCCCCCCCCATTTTACATATTATTTAATATTAATTTCATCATTTATTATCTTCATTGCGATACATAACTAACCGAATTCTTTGTACGATCGACATTATATAGTGTGTTTTCTTTCTTCGACTTATCTCTTCCTCTGGTCTCTCTCTTCCTTCGACTTTTCTCTTTAACTCCCGCATCCCTCGCTCTTTCTTCGTGTTACGGAAGATTTAAACAAATTTGATTATAAGTTGTGGTATAAAGCGTGGTTAGAATCACAATTTTGAATCACGGTTTAAACCGTACACTAAACCATGGTTTGAATTGCGGTCTGAACCACAGTTTGGACAACGGTTTAAACCACAATTTGAACCAAATCAAACCATAATAATTTGATTTTGTTTGAACTTTTTTATGGTTTGGTTCGGTTTGAAATTTTCCAAATTGATTACTATTGATTTGGTTTGTAAATTGACCGAGACCGAACCATACCGAACCGTTTACACTCCTACCCAAGGTAGTGGACTCTGATGTGACCATGAAAAATGGGTTTGGGCCCGAAACAGTAAATAAGGCCCAACATGATGACAATGGGCCGAAGTATTTTAATACATGGATTGAGGTGGGTCCAAGGTAATTTGGCGACATCCGTAAGCGTGCTTGCGAGAATTCGGTCCGGCGGGAAGTATATTTAGGTTCGTTGATAATTAAGAATGATAACGTCAAGGTCGGAATCTCTCCAAGATTGATGTTTGTGTTTGCCTCCTCCTTTTGATTGTCGCCTGTGTGAAGTGCTCACCAACAGTGTCTTTTGAAAAATACCTAGGTTGTCCCATCAAGGTCCCACCAGATCTGTCAATATGAGGAACCTTTCAGGCCAAAAGGTTGGCGTCTCCACTTGCATATTGGATGGTTAGGGCCCCTTGTAGATGATTGACACGTGTTCGAGGCATGTGACTTGCACATAATGTGTGGGAGTATATAAACAACCTCAAAAATATCATTATGTAAGGCCTTCTTATTCTTTCTTATGCATCTCTCTCCCAGTTTTCACAGCCTTTGTTTGTTATTCTTGACTTGTTAACTTATTCTCACGCCGGAAGGGTAACGCCGGAGACGTCCCCGATTTAGTTGATGTGTGTTGCATGTGTGTAGGAGGCAAACGGAGAAGACAGCCGGAATATCTCCATTTCCCTTACTCAGTCAGTCCTAGTGCAAGACTCCTTACCCTTTTGAGTGTCATTTGTAAAAAAAAAAAAAAACCTAAAAAAAAAAAAAAAGGAAATTAGGACTAGGGAAAGGATAAGACAGAAAAATTAGGAAAGAAATGTAATGACAAAATTTACTAGACCCCTATATAAATCTAGCCCTGTTTGCCCTCCTCTCCAAACCCTACTCCACCTTGAAATCATCGCCACCATTCCTTATAAAAAAATCTAGCGCCGTTCTCACTCCTCTCCAAACCCTACTATACTACCTTTGATATCATCGGGGCGCCGTCGTCCCCCTTATCATGCAACATCTTCTTCAGCGGCTATGCCTGGACGACGGGATTTACCTTCAATCCGTGCAAGTAAATCCATTTCTTTCCTCTATACTAATTATTTTGTCATTTTTACCCTTTTCATAATTAGCTTCCTGCATAACAGTCTCTTGCTTATTTATTAATCAAGCTTTGTTAATTTTACTACCTGTAGTGTTGCGGTCTTGCAGATTTGACGAGGACGCCGAATCCTCACATTGTAGAGGATTCAGATACGGTCGTTGTTCATGACATTTCAATTTCCAATCATAAATGTTCGCAAATACTCATGGTATTGTTTTTGTCCTTAATTTTGTATCATATCAAATGCTCCATTATTTGTTCTTTGCTTTATTTTTGACATATACATATGCACAACTGTGACCATTTGTTAATTTTATGAGATTTTGGCCTGAAAAATGATTAGTATAGTTGTTCTCTTTTTGATTTTCCTCCGCCAAAATGAATTTCATTTTTTTATTTAAGGAGATTTGAAAATGTTTATTTTTATAAAATTTAATTGCAAATATGTATAATTATTCATTCTATTCATGCACCTCTAAACTTTTAGTTTCGCAACTGTATGATTAAAATTGAAATAATAATTGGTAAAAAATATTTAGGTACAAATCTTTTTTCTAAACAAAAAACAACAATTTTGGTAGAATTTTTTCTAAAAATAAACATTCATTTCGTACGGAATTACTATATTTTGGTGTGATCTTCATTAGTTTAATCATTTTCAGTTTGCTTTACTTTTTGGTTGGGATTGAGGTTTCTTATTGAGGCTGTAGAGAATGATAATTAGTTATACCCTTAATTTATTGTATTTCCCATACCGTTGTGCTTGATTATTGGTTCATTTAGTCATTATTTCTCTTTAAGCTCCATTTTTTGTTTAATGACAACTCATTTTCGACTTTGTGGACATTTATATAAATACAGATACATGATTTTCCTTATTTTCTGAACATTTTGCTTGAAAATATTGTTAATATAACGGCAACACCAGTTAATGTAATCACAGTAGAAGATAAATCAAATAAATTAAATGTTGATGTGGAATCAAGTTCAAGGACCTTAAGGAGTCTAGTGATGAATACTCCCTCCGTCCCACGTGAATAGACACCAAAAATCTTGGCACAATAACTAAGGAAAATGAATATAATAATGAAAATGTGTGGTAGGAAATGAAGAGAGAGAATGAGTGGAGTTGGTTGAATAAATTGTGTGGTAGGAAATGAAGAGAGAGAATGAGTGGGTGGGGTAGGATGAATATAAAATAATAAATTCTTTTCCATTTTGGGCAGTGTCTATTCACGTGGGACGTCCCAAAAAGGAAATAAGTGTCTATTCACGTGGGACGGAGGGAGTATGATATATGTTGTATGTACTTATTTAAACCATATCTTTATTGTCTGCTAACTTGTAAATCTTGTTTAAATCATATCGTTATTGTCTACTTAATTATTAATCTTAAACTTACAAGTAATATAGTGCTTCTTTTTTTTTTTTATAAATGTAGTCAGCAAGTTTGGATAAATAGAAGTTGTTGGGCGAGTATGCTGATTGGGGTGCAATAGCTTCAAAGAAGCTATTGCAACTAGCGATCTTCTAATGTAGTTTTTTACTTCTAGTAGTGAATGCAACTGCCTTGTATCGCCATCAAACATCAAGGTAGCAGTTTCGTTCACAAATAGAAGTGAGAATAATGCACATAAGAGGATCAGTTATCCAGAAGGAGTGGCGAACAATTAGGAAGATGAAGCTGAAGAATTTATCATGTTAGTTTTTGTATATGCTGTCCTCAAATTTGATACTAAAACACATTATGTATTCGCCTGTTTGTTCTTTACATTTGTTAAAATAGTCGCTTTAAGTTGTAGGACATTCTATTTGTGTTTAGAGGTAAAGTCGTTGTTCGTGACATATCTTAATTACCATAGACTATTCTGTTGTGTAAGATACATTTGACATTATATTTAAGATAATGTAATCTTTTCATAATTCCATTTTTTATTTTTTATTTCTCTGTTGCCATTTTCCCTTCACTCCATCTATATTAAGGTATAGTATGTGCTTTTGCGCGCTCATCTGCTCTTGTTTCTTAAAAAACTAGTTAATAGCCCGTCGAAATTCGACGGGCATGGACATATTATGGCTAATTATCTAATTAGAAAATAAAATTGAAAATATATATTTAAAAGGACAATAAGATTAATTAATAAAGTATAATTTTATTCATTTTGTAAAGAAAAATGGTAGGTAAATATAATCACTATGCATATACAGAGAGAGATCTACACATAATTAGTATAACAATACTCCCTCCGTCCCGCTACAAATCACACACTTTCCTCATTGGGCGTCCCGCTACAAATCACACACTTTCTAAAATGACAAATAATTTTTACTATTCCACCCATTAATTCTCTCTCCTACTTTACTTTTATACTCACAACACCAATCAAATCACTATTTCCTACCCCACTTTCTCTCTCCAACCTCACTTTTCATACTCACAATATTTTCTCCATTATTTTTTTCCTTAATTTATGCATAAACAGTAACTGTCTTATTTGTAGCGGGACGGAGGAAGTATAAAAATATCTTATTGCCTAACAATGAAAAAAAAACTAAAGATAATGTGTTGTTTTTATAATAAAAAACAATAAAATATCTTTTATCTAAGTAATAGTGTATCAATTATATTTTAGTCATTGGTCAAAGAAATAATCGATAAATTTTAAAAGATTCATAAAATAACATACCAATCCCAACAAAAAACGAAAATTAATGATCATTATATAAACGTTCAAGGAATTTGGATCCTTATAAATCAATTTGATCTCCCAACAGTTTGAATGGAGTTCCAACTCATTTTAGACCAACACAACTGCTTTGATTGAACTTACTGGAAAAGTCAAATAGCAACCATCCAAATTGGGGTAAAATGCACAAAGTCCTTGAAAAAAAAAAAGAATAATTTGAGTGAAACATTATCATAATTCAGGCAATTCGTGGTGAATGTTGCAAATGAGTGAATATTGCAAGAAAGTACACTCAAAGAACCAACCTAGTGGAAAATACAAGTCACTCTCAAATGCCTATTAATTATTAGCTAAAACATAGTTAAATTCAAGTTTTATCAGAACTACACAATCAAACTTTGAACCATGTCAAACTCGAGGTAAGTGAAATTACCCGGATCCGAGCAGGCCTCGCGGCCCCGGCATCTGGCATTTTTTTTCCCCGCTTTGCAGCGTTTTCAGGTTGGAGGTGTCTCGCCGTTTGTTTTCGCATTTGTAGAGTCGCCACGCCGTTTTTATTAAGCCCAAAACATTGAAAAGGGCACGCTTAAAGATAATTTTAAACCGTTTTTGTGTGATGAGATTTTGAGTTCTGAGGCCTGATGACTCCCTGAAGAGAATATTAGAATATTAGAGCTCACCCGAGTAGCCTCGTAAACGAGTCTTTCTGGATACCCCTAATATCCTTTAAATGTCATGTGTGTGTGCGTGCTTTTAAAAATGCATGATGTATCTGATGTCTACATTGTATGCTATGTATGGAAATGTATTGAAATAGTATAGGAAGGAAGCCTTACCAATGTTGGTTCGTGTCTGCCTTCCGCCGGGGAATGGTGTTTCGAGGTCTGAGTAGCGGCTCCTGGCATCGGACGGATTGCTTCGGAGATGCCGCTTGTCCGCTGACGTGAGTTTCTGCGCGAGCCGAGGTTGTAGGCCGCTGCTCGTGCGCAGGTTCGCCGTGCGCGGGGATCGCCTGTGATCACTCTGGGCGGCAGGTTCTGCGTGCGTTGCGGTGGCAGGAGTCACTCGCAGAGTTTCTGCGTGGCTTCGGGGATCGTCTGGGCTTGACTCGGAAAGAGCCGGACACCGTGGAAAGACTGTGCAAGGCCTCTGAGTACCACGAGGGGCCTCAGAGTACCTCGAGAGTGCCTCTGGGAGCAACGCGGGAGCCGTCTCGGGAGCGCTGGGAGGCTTCTGAGCACTCACAAGTGGAGCTCTAAGGCCTCTAAGGATCCGAAAGTGGGCCTGAGCTGCCTCGAGAGGACTCTAGAGGGAGCCGTAAGGCTAAGGGAGGAAGAGAGAAGAGGGAGGTGTGTGAAAAATGAGAGGGGGAGGCCTCTATTTTATAGTAAAAATTTCTGAGTTAGCAAAGAGGTCCGTACTCGACCTTCTCGTTATCCAGTAATTTTGGATTTCCTCGATTTGAGGGAATCCGCAATGATGGTGAATATTCTCGGGAATGATGGTGTTCCCCGAGCAATAAGGTCCGTATCGACCATCTTGCATGCAAAGAGGTCCGTACTGACTCAACTCGGGGCAGGAAGTAATCATTTTCCCGGATTTGAGGGAATATTGTGGACTTTAAGGGATTTAGTAATCATTGAAACAAAAAAGGTCCGTACGGACCTTAATTGCTTTTCCGATTTCCCGAAAATTCCCAAAAGGTCCTTTTTGTCCCTTTTTATCCTGCAGCGCTCCTCCCTTGGTTTGGGTCACTGGGGCTCGTTTCTGAGAGGGTTTGAGTGAGAGAGGTCTTCGAGACTACGTGGATGAGTCTCTGCGGTGTTTCCCGTGTGTTTCGAAAGGGGGTGATCCGTGATTGGGGTACTTACAGGCCCCTCGACGACGTCACTTATGAAGAAGCTGGGTCGCCGATAAGATAAGTGGTCCTAACTGGATCGCGTGCCGGAGAGGAAGTGACCGTGAGGGTCAAATGCGAGGACGCGGCGGTGTCCCTTTCAGGTGACCGTTAGGTCAATAGGCCGATCCCGTGATAGGATTCTCCACACGTATCCTCCGGCGGGAATCAAGCCTCGGCCGTAGTTCGGCGCGTGCTGGGTGAGTGTTTTGTGAATGCGGGCGCGGTGGTGCCCCGGAGTGCCGGTGACCGCCAAGGTTGCCGTTGGTGGGGACGTGGGCGGTGAAACTCCCGGTGACCGCATAGGTCGATGGGAATAAGCGATCAGATTCTGGTGGCGTATCCCCGGGCTGAATCAGACCTGATAGCCGCAGGTCACTGCGGTACGCCCCGCGACCGCATGATAGTCGGGTGTCCATAAGGTGACCGCCGCGGTCGCTGCAAGCGACCGCGCGGTGTCCTAAGACGGTCGGTGATTGGCCGAGGTCGTGGTGGCGACGTGGTGGTGACCGCATGGAAGTTTTTACCTGCCGGCATTTTCCTACATGGTAAGTGTTTACAGCCCTTCCATGGATGTGGATAGATTCCGCCAGGGCATACGGCCGAGACGGACGGCGTCTCGGTTTAAAGCCTTCCTGCTGGAGATAGTTGATACCCACATCGTTGAGTTTATAGGTCTCTGCCTTGAGACAAGTGGTGGCTCCTTTAATCGCCCGACATAAAGGTTTCCGGTGCCGGGAGGCGACGCGAGGACGTCCGCACCAATCGTCATCGCAGGACGGCGGCGTCCCGGGTGACCATGGTCAGGCTGAGGACGGGCGCGCCCCTGAATCGCCATAAAGTCAAATGCGGTGACGCTGGCCGGGTGCCACGCATAGGTCGAGAGGACTTTGAATCGGGACCATTCCAAATGGCGCTGTTGGCGTGCCACGCCGGAGGACTTTTACTGAATCGTCACTATCCGGGTGGCGGTTGGTGCCACGCCGGGAGGAGGACTTTGAATCGTCTTCCCGGGCGGCCGTTGGTGTTATGCACGCAGAGGACTTTGAATCGTCTTCGGCCGCGGCTGGTGCCACACTCGCCGAGGACTTCTCACCGTCTTCTAGCGGCGTAAGTGGATGCCACGCCGCGAGGACTTTCAATCGTCATCCGGGCGGCGCTTGATGTAATGCGCGAGGACTTTGAATCGTCTTCTAGCCGCAGCGGTGCTGGATGTTACCGCGCGAGGACTTTGAATCGTCTTCTAGCCGAAGCTGATGTAATTCGCGAGGACTTCAATCGTCTTCTAGCCATAGCTTGATGTAATGCGCGAGGACTTTGAATCGTCTTCTAGCCAAGTAGCTTGATGTAATGCGCGAGGACTTTGAATCGTCTTCTAGCCGCATTTGTGGAGGCGGTGCTGCCTCAGGCTTCGAGAGAGGCGCAGATGCCTCAGGCTTTTGACAAGCCGAGCAGAGGTCAGACTTACGATGGACTCCTACAGCTTTGCGCCGCCGTTGAGGCGGGCAAGTGACGACGGCCTATGATTGCTTCCCCATTTGGCATTTTTGGAGGCGCTTCGTGCTCTCGGGTCACTCGTACTGGAGGTGACCCGCTCTGCAGCTTGCTTATCGCCGTCGAGCCGGGCAAGGATGATGGCCTCAGGCCGGGATACGCAGCCCGCATGACTTCCCTTTGACTTGTCGGGAGGAGCTTCGCCATTTTCTGACGGTCCTGCTTGCGCTCGCCATGAAGTGGGCGGTTCGGGGCTTACATCCGACCCTGTGCTTGGAATTGCCTGGGGATACAGATGCATGACCTCGTAGGGGCCCTTTTCTACTTGGTTGGGAAGATAACTCTGGACCTCCTTTTTGGGGCCAGCGTGCGTGAATTGCCGCCGTTGAAGTGGGCGAAGTTCGGAGGCGCATCCGTCTGCCTGCCGGATGCTTCGGTTGGCCGGGAGGTGTGCGACCAGGCAGGCTCCTTCTCAATTGCCAGTTCGGGCTTCTTGAATTGCCGACTTGAGCCTCAAGGTGACGGTTCTCAGCGCTCGAGGATTCGCGGCGTAGGTGGGCCGCCCTTTTCGACATGAGCCGCTCGGGGCTGGAGGCGTCTCTCGTGCCTCGGGGTTCGGTGTCAGGCCGAGGCGCCGGGTGTTGGCCTCGTCGCGAGCCGCTCGGGCGGTGGCTGATTTTAAGCCGGGCTTGAAGCTGGGCGAGGACCGGTCTTACGCTTTGATCGGCCGGTGGTTGAATCGCGCCGTTGAAGCTGGGCGAGGGACCGGTCTACGTCGACGGCCCGCGGGGCCGATCAAGTTGACGGCCGTTGAAGCTGGCGAGGTCCGGTCTTACGATGACGGCCGGTGGTTGAATTGCCGCTGGTGCCGGGCGAGACCGGTCCGCCTTACGCTTGATGGCTCTGGGATTGATTTGCCGCTGAAGTGGGCGAGGACCGGGTCTTACGCTGACGATGGCCGGCGATTGAATTGCCGCTGGTTGGGCGAGGACCGGCTCTTACGCTGACGGCCGGTGGGTTGAATTGCCGCGGGTCAGGCGAAGGACCTGGGCCTACGAGGTCCGCTGACAAATTGCCGCTGGAAGGCGGTGACGTCTTACGTCACGGCCGGTGGTTGAATTGCCGTTGAAGCTGGCGAGGACCTATTTTACGCCGACGGCCGGTGGTTGAATTGCCGTTGAGCGGGCGAGGACCGGTCTTACGCCGACGGCCGCCTGTGGGATTGGTCAGCTGCTGTTGAGCGAGGTCGGCGAGACCGGGCGTCTTACGCTGACGGCCTAAGTGGGATTCGAATTCGTCGTTGGATGCGGGCGAGGACCTGGTCTTTACGCTTGGACGGCCTCGTGGTTGAATTGCCGTTGAGCTGTGGCGAGGTGGACCCAGGTCTTACGCCGTCACGGGGCCTGCGTGGTCGAAATTCGCCGTTGAAGCTGGGCGAGGGACCGGCTCTTACGCCGACTCGGGCCGGTGGTCGAATTGCCGCTATAGGAGCGGGCGAGGACCTGGCCTTACGCCGACGGCCGCGGTGGAATTGAACCGTTGAAGCTGGGCGAGGACCCGTTTTACGCCTCGACGGCTCACGGATTGAATTGCCGGCTTGAAGGGCGAGGACCAGCCTGGCCTTACGCCGACGGCCCTGCGGGATTGACATTTTGCCAGTTGAAGCATGGGCGCAGGTCCGGGAGTCTTACGCCGACTCGCCGGGATTGAATTGCCGTTGCGAAGTGGGCGAGGTCCGGCCTTACGCTGACGGCCGGATTGGAATTGCCGCTGGAAGTGGGCGAGGACCGGTCTTACGTCCGACGGTGCCGGGATTTGGCGTTGAAGTGGGCGAGGACCTCTTACGCTTGACGGCTAGGATTGAATTGCCGTTGAAGTGGGCGAGGACCGGTCTTACGCCGACGGCCGGTGGTTGAATTGAAGGGTTAGGGACCATTCTCGCACTCGACTTTGCCGGAAAAGGCCTTAGACGCCCAGGCAAAGATTATAAGTGGCGGTGAAAGTAATTGGCCACCCCCTTTGCAAAGAGGTCCGTACGGACTAACTCTCGGTTGCAAAGAGGTCCGTACGGACCATCTTGGTTTTTTACAGCTCCTGTAAGCTTTGACTGTGTTTAAATGACCGAGCCCTTCATTTCCCATTCCTTCTTCTTCCAGTGCGTAAACTGTGCGAGAGAGAGAGAGAAAACTCCATTTGTTAACCAAAATCAAAGATTTTTCTTGCTTGGAATTGTTTGCCATGGCCGAAGGATCTCGAAGGAGTCGTCGTCAACGCAGCCAAGAAGTGGTCGAGCAACAATGGAGCCCAAAGGAATTGATCTCGTTCGTTCCATCTTCGAAGAACCCGATGTTTTGTATCCGAATCCGGGAGGTGCACAATCGTCGCTCCATGAACGTCTGGGGAGGTAAGAAATCTGCTCCGCTTTGATTCCCTCGTCGAATTTTTGAATGCTAGAACTAGGTTTTAGTTTTTCGCATTTTTGAATTTTTTGTTATTATTTTATGCCTTTTTGTGAAATTCTTGATGAATTGTTGAAAATGGACATGTAAAAATTGTGGTATGTGTATTTTGTGCGTAAATGTGTAGATTAGCTCTTATTTGTGAAAATAAAGTGCCTATCTAGTGAATTGCATGCTTTGGTGTTTTGTACCTAATGCTATTTATGTATGTACATTATGAGAAAAATTATCGTGTAGTGATAATTTTTGTGAAAATGTGACACGTGCCGTGTTTTGTGACGGGTTATATGTGAAAGTGTGTGCCGTGGTAGGGACGGATTTTTTTTTTTTTTGAAAAATGTGTTATGCATATGTGTCGTGCCGTGTGTGCCATGTTTTTGGGTGACGGACTTTGTGGGGAAAATATGTGCAATATGTGCCGTGTTGGGACTGATTTTCTTTGAAAATGTGTCGTGTAGGGTTTAATCCCCCTTTTTTTTCTTTTTGAGAAAATGTGTACAAAGCAGTGCCGTGGTTTTTGTGACTCGGATCGCATGGGAAAAATTATATGCATGATATATGTGAAAATTATGTGCATTATATGTGCATTATATGTGAGAAATATGTGCATTGTGTGCCGTGTTTTGTGACGGGTTACATGGAAAAATTATATGTATAATGTATGTGAAAATTATGTGCAATATGTGCCGTGTTTTGTGACGGGTTATATGTGCCTTTATATTAAGTACCGTGATTGACGTACTTTGCTGTGTTTACCTCGCAGGATGCGGGGCTTATGGCCTGAAGGCCAAGAGGATGAAGACTCTGGGATCGCCGAGGCCGTTGTGGAGCTATGGCAAATGATGCCCGATATTTCCGTGGACGGTAGGCCGAGTCCCCTGAGGCCGGTTTATGCTTCGGCCTAGGTGTGTTCGTTGGAGAACCCGGGCTCGGAGCTTTTCGACACGAGGAAGAACAAGAGTGTCTTCCTGGGTTTATCTCGAGTATCAGCGGGATACCACCCACACCTTCCACCCGAGCCGGGGCGAGGTGACAAAGTGATCGCCCACCGATTTTGCTGCTATCACCGGCTTTCCTTCAAAGGAGGGCCTCGCAGGCGGAGAGATATGATCTCCGATGACGTGGTGCCGACCGAGCCGGCCGGGCTTTGAGCCTCGTCCTCGCAGGGCCCGGGCATGCCGTATAGTGACGTGGAGCCGAAGATTACGGCCGCATTGGGCCTACATCCTGGGACCGGCCAGTGACAAATGGGAGCAGCTTGGCGCGCTCCTTCTTGTGGTATGCACCGGCCCGAGACTTTGTTCTCGAACCACGCGACCGCAGCCTCCCTTTGCTCTGGAGAGCTTCGATTGACTGGATAGGGTCTCGACATTGCTTTGGGGCGAGGCGTGCCTGGCCGAGCTCTACTTCTCCTTGGACCGGTTTAGTCTGGGCGCGCCCGTCTGGCCGCTTTGACTTTCTTTCGAGGTACGAGTTTATTGTCAGTTTTGATTTAGCAACTTGTCTTTTCTCCGTTTTCTTTTACACCGAGCCTTCTCTCGTTTTTGTCACAAAGTGTGTGGTTTTATGAGGTTTTCCAAAGGCTTCCCGTGGGATAGGAGATCCGGGGCCGTTGCCGCGCACCCCGCTATGCTGGCCGGGCTCGTCACGGCGAGGAAGAGGAGGACCACTGGGAAGCTCACCATCGCCACTGGGACGTGCGTGAGCGTCTGGAGAGAGATAGTCGTGAGGGGTTTGTCTTGTTCCCGTGGACTCCTGGATGAGGGAGATGAGCCTGAGGGGGCTCCCGAGGTGACGCGCGGAAGATGCCGCGGGCTTCGACTCCGCGATGTCATGTATCCTGGGAGCGGGTCTTCCGGGCAAAGATGGCCCCTGTGTGCTTCCCGTGGCTCCGAGGGACCCTCCCTTTCGGGATGCTTGACTCCCGGACATGGACGTGCTTGATTTCGAGAGGTACCTCGCGGTGCCGGCGCCGAGGAGTTCATTTTATATGGAGAGGAGTACGGGGCCTTCGCGAGGAGGAAGCCGAGGACGCCGCAGTACCGGCGCGGAGAGAGAGGCCGCCCGCAGCTCCCCTGCAGGTTCCGATGCCGTCGGACCGGATTTCACGTACGTCCGCGGGGACGGATCGAGGAGGAGGGTGTTCAGTACTGCCGCTCCGGAGCAAAGGCTCCCGCCGCATACAGAGCGGACCCCGATAGATCGCGAGCGTGTGTCGACTCTTTTCCATCTTGGCATCTTTTCGTATTTTTCTTTTTTTGTTGTCGAGTATAACCGTATTGCCGAGCGTTTCCTCGGCCGCTGTCAGCGCAGTCCCGGGAGAGCCTATGATATGCCGACTCGCCGTTACGTGGCGATGCGCTCCTTCGCTAAGAAGATGGCGTCGAAGATGTCCCGCCGGTCTCTCGCTGGCCGTGTGCCGCCGTACGAGCCTATGCCTTCGAGGCATTCTGGACGTTCCTCCGCCTAGAGCCGAGCCTGAGCCGCAGCTAGGAGGGGCCTTGAGGGGGCGGCATAGCATGGATGCCGGACATCTTTCTGAGCCGCAGTGGCCTTCGAGGGAGCACTCTTTTATCAGCTCATGCCTCCGCATGGCGCACAAGGTGAGGGTTCCTCGCAGCCTTCCTTCTTTGATCCTTTCGCCGGATTTGATCCTTTCCGAGTACTTTTCGTGGGAGCCTCCGCGGTGTGCTCGGTATTCGACGACGAGGATGTGACGGCGAGTTTCGCCGATGCCCGACTTCTCTTCTGAGGACCTTGGCGAGGATGATGATGCCGAGGAGTCTCGATTAGTATTCATTTGCTTTCCCTCTTTTCATATCCCTCCTTTTTTTTTTTTTTTTGTTTAGCAAACAGACATTTATTGGGTACCCGTAATAAACACACGTGTATTTGCATGGCAAAACAAAGATTTTATTTTAAGATGTAATGTCATTTTTGTGATTCCCTGGATTTGTCCTAGAAATTGTTGCTATTATTATTTTTTATTTTGTGCATGCCACGTGAGCCGAGAGCGCGTTTGCTGGGGTAGCCGTGTTGCCTCGTGCTTCACGGAATGGCTTTGGCCAGCTGCGCTTTGGAGCAAGGTTTCCCGCTCGAGTCAAAAGGCTCATGGTCGATGATTTGAGAAGGACGCCTCGGGATGTATTTGCCTCGCGGATGACGGCGACGCTTTTCTCTCGGCCGCCCTCTCGGGGCATTTGTGGGATGGCGCGCTAGATGCGGTAGGCACCGCAGAGCCGAGAGGATATTGTCCCGTTGGTGGCCGGGGGAGACTCTTCATGGTATCGACCGTCCGGCGACCGGGGATTGTTTCACGAGAGGGGAAGCCCCGCTTTGCTCACCTCGTGGTCGCGAGAGACTTCTGTGCCATGCCCGAGGCTCCGACGTCGTTTAGCCCGTGGTCATTTGCTCGCCGACCTCAGGTTGGATATGGATCACCGCCCGGGAGAGATGGATGGCACACCTTGGTACGCATCGATCCGCCGGTGGGTTCCGCAGACCGGAGGATCGAGACCGTGAGGATCTGCAGAAGCGGTCCTACGTTGTCGAGTTCCAGTTTGTCTTGGTCCTCCTTCTATATTCCGTCGCTTGTTTCCTGCCAGCTTGGGATGAAGCAGAGCCTTTGTTGGCCGGGATGACCTTGCTACCGCGGAGGTAGTTCCTCTTCGTATGGCGCCTTCAGTGCCTTCTTGTATTTTCTCGAGTGGTATGGAAGTATTCCGCTTTCCTCTCCCGCGGTACTCCTTAGACGTCTGGGAGCGTTGTATTGACGACTCCGCATCCGGCCCGGTATGAGCAAAGATGTCAAGCGCCCCAAGTGGTCTTGGAGAGCAAAGGTGTGCGCAGCGATTCCTGGGACCCGCTGCCAGAGTAGCTATTGCCTTAGGAGTTCCGAAGCTCCGGTCTCGACCCTTTCGATGTGACGGGAGACGCTTGTTTGACTACGAGACTAGAGTTGACCGACCGACAGGAGAGGTCCTCTTTGCGTGCACTCGCAGGGAGTGAGATCCGAGCCGAAGCACGGCGAATGAAGCCCCGAGAGCTACCGGATTGTTTGACTCTACTGGGAGGACCCCGATCTCTGACCGAGAGACGCAGAGTCGGGTTCACGTGGAGCGAAAGAAGACTCGCCTGGGACGAGGGAAGAAAGGAAAGAATGGCGAGGGGACAAGCGCAGATGGCGCGGAATGACCTCCTAGGTATCCATTCATTGCATTGCAAACACATTATTAGTTAAATGTATTAAGCCGTCTTTTAGCATGTTGTGAACTCGAGAGTAGATCGTGCTTGAACTCATCAAGAAATGTTGTAACCAAGTTAGTGATTTGTGATTTACTTTTAAAGCTTTGTCGAGACGCAAGATCCTTTGTTTGCCTTTGCTTCGTTGTGCACTTTGTCTGCGCCCATCTGACTTTTCTCGTTTCATTCCGCGGACCAAGCTCCGGGGCCCCGACGGCAATCCCCTTTGCCGAGGCTTTGTGCTTGGCCGAGAGGTTGAATGCTTCCCCGACAAGTCGTTCTGACGGTCTTTTCGTAGATTCCTTGCCGCTTGTCAAGGCGTCGGGCTCTGACCTCAATTTCGCAGCCTTCGCTTGAGCTTCTTTTATTTATTGTTTTTTTTTTGTGAGCCCTTGCTCGAGCTCTTTTCTTTTTGTGAGCCCTTGCTCGAGCTCTCTTTTTTTTTATATTTTTTTTGTGAGCCCTTGCTCGAGCTCTTTTTTTTTTTTTTTTTTTTTTGAAGCGCGTGAGGGCGAAGACAAGCCCCCGGCTTGGAAACGCCACGAGTCAGCCGTTTGATGCCGAGTGACCCTGATGTCCTTTTCGATGTTGCCGCCGTCGTTTGACTTGGTCAAGGTGACTCCGGGGCGTGTTCTTGAAAAGTGCGTAGCTTGATGGAGGTCTTGATTGACATTCAAACTTTTGACTTTTTTGTGTATTTTTAGACCGGACCAATTAAGGTTGCCTACGTTCCTGACTAGAGGGCTCAGTTCGCGTAGTTCGACACTACATGGAGTGCCAAGAGATGCACAAATGCTCTTCTTCAGCGAAGTATCTCGCGAAGTTTGCTTCCGTTGACCGGATTCATGAAGGGATTGCCGTCTAGGTCCGTTAGCTTCATGGCGCCTCCGGAGAAGATCTTTGAACCACGAAAGGGCCGATCCATGTGGGTTCCCATTTTCCCAAATGGGTTGGTTCGAGTGGGAGGCTTTTCTTCGAGTACAAGGTCACCTTCCCCGATGTCTCTGGATTTGACTTTCTTGTCGAAAGCTCTAGCCATCCCGCTTTGATAGGCTCCGGACGTGTTCCATGGCCTTTAGTCGTCGCTCGTCTAGCGTGAGCCAATTGGCCATGTCGGCTTCGGAGCCATTCGACTTCGTTGATGTCATTTTCCAGCAAAGACTCTGAGCGAGGGAATTTCTAGCTCGATGGGAAGGACCGCTTCCATCCCGTAGGTCGTGGCAAATGGGGTTTCTCCCGTGGTCGTTTCCGACCGATGTGCGGTAGCCCCAAAGTGCAAGGTGCGCTTCTGCCAATCTCGTCCTCGGGTGGTCATTTTTCTGATGATCCGTTCGAGGGTTTTGTTTGCCGCTTCCACGGCGCCGTTTGTTTGTGGCCTAGGGAGAAGATTTGTGACGTGTGATCTTGAATTCAGCCAGCCCGTCGAATTCCCTTCGAAGTGTGAGCCGTTGTCTCGATATGACCTCATTTGGGATGCCGTATCGGCAGATGATGTTTTCTTTAAGGAAATGTGCGCGACCTTCTTGGAGGCGAGTACCTTGTAGGACTTGGCTTCGACCCATTCGTGAAGTAGTCGATGGCTACTAAGATGAACTCGCGACCGTCGTCGCCCGGCGGAGCGATTTTCCCGATGACGTCAATTCCCAAGTGGCAAAGGGCCAAGGTGTAGTCATGCAAGAGAGAGATCGTGGGGAGGTAGATGATTGAGGTTGAGAACCGCTGGCACTTGTCGCAGCCTTTCTGACAAAGTGGATGCAATCCGCTCCATGGAGATCCAAGAGTAGCCCATCCCGAGAATGATTTGCATCGTGGCTCGCATTCATGTGGGGACCGCAAGCCCCATTGTGGACTTCGCTCATGAACTTGTCTTGCTTCTTCTGACCGATGCAGCCGTAGGAGTGGCCCATGGTAGCGTTTCTTGTATAGCATGTCCCCGAGGATGACGAAGCGAGAGGCGAGGCGTTTTAGGGCCACGATGCTCTTGGTTTTGATCCCTCCCGTGTGTGGGTCTTCCTTGTTCATGAAGGTGGTTTCCGCTCTTGAGGTATTGGAAGATCTGGGTTTATGCCGGAAATGGCGTCGAACTTGCGTCTCTTTCGCTCTTCAAAGAATCTTGCAAATCGTTGTGATTAAAACCTTCTCGGCAAACTGGGCCCGGTTTTTCTCTCGTTTGACAACATGCTTAAATGTTTGCTTGATGCATTTATTTAATTAATGTGTTTGCCTTTTGTATAGATGAATTTAACTGCTTTTGATTAGTTAATGTCATCATTTGTTAAAGATGCAATGAAATGATTTTTTAGGAAGGTCGGACCTTTTATTGAAAGCGTGAAGACCGTACATTGTTGACCAAAGATTCACAATCGTCGGCGTAAAGCCGTCAAAAGACTCAAAAGATGTGAATAGACAGACAACAAGACTCGAAGCTAGACTATAGGCGACGAGGGATTGGACTGTGCTTCATTACTTCCTTGATGGCCGTAGCTCTAGAGGGAGCGGTGGCCGGTTCAGCGGCCAATCTTCCCTTGGTACGAGTCCCGGAAAGTAGCTTGCATGCGGTTCGATTTCAAACCAGATCGCGGAGGTTTTTGGCCGCTCCCCGATGATGTCCCTCCATTAGTGTTGCCACCAATCTGGGGGTTTTTGATGATAGAAGTCGCCGAGGGCTACTTCTAGGAGGGCGAAGCATTCGCCGATTCGGAGTGGATTCTTGCCGATGTTGATCACTTTCATAGAATCTCGCCTTTATCTCGGGATCTTTGCTTGGACGACGTTTACAATGTCTCGATTCGAGCGGACATGCTATATCTCCTTCCCCGATTAAGCCTCGAGGAGGTTGCGCCACTGTTCGTCCCGTGCCTGACACCGGAATGTCAATTGAACTAAGCCGTGATGGCCGTCCCCGTAAGATCCGAGAGTGTCGCCAGAGGGTTGTCTTGTACCGGGGATCGGTGATGAGCCGCTTGCAAGAGGGTTTTCGGCGAAGTAAGTGGTCTACTCCTCGATCAATCTCCATTAGGGCATCCATCTCGATCCTCTCTCAAGCATTCTTCACAGCCGCATATATCGTAGTTGTCATCCCGACCCATGAAGTTCTTCAATTTCCAGCTGTCGCGGCTTAGAGCGTGGATGTAAGGATCCACTTCGTAGCGGGACAGGTAGGAGAATCATCCTGGAGAAGAGTATTCGGTCATGTCGGGACCTTCTTCTCGGGTCATAGCTTGCCGGCCAAGCACTTGCTATCGCACCGCTTCCGCGGATCACTTCGATCGCTCCATCGGGCATTGATGAATTTCACGCATTGGTGAAGAGTAGATGATACCGCTTTCATCCGATGTATCCAAGGCCGTCCCAACAAAGCAGTAGAAGGTTGGTTTGATTTCCACGACTTGGAACTCTACCGACTCCGCTTGTACGTCGAATTGGATCCTCAAATTGATGACTCCTACGATTGGTCGTGGCAAAGTTGGAGTCGTAGGCTCGGATTACCCGAGGTGAAGGCCTTATCGTAGAACGGTCGATGCGGAGTCGTTTCAATGTGCTCAAAGCGATGATGTCGATCGCGGAGCCGTTATCAATCAAGACGTCGGGAGGAAGAACATCTCTATCTTTATGAGGATGAGGAGGGCTTCACAGGCCGATTCTCACATATTGGCAAGTCATCGTCTCAGTGAAGGCTAAACCGCTTCCCGTGCTACCGCTGACTCCGCCCCTTCTCGGGGAACGTTCGATCCATCCATTTGTATGCCTCTGGGCCGGGCAAAGATCGTAGGGAGACAGCTGCCTCGGGCGTTCTTTGTCGGAATTCCCGGTCACGAGACCTCTTGACTCTTGTTTCACGCTCCCAGCCGTAGCGGGACAAAGATGCCGACGGTTTCGAAATTGCAGGGGTCCGCTCTCGCTTGGAGTTTCGTCAAAGGCTATTGAGTTTACCCCGTCGCTCGGGGAATGGATTTCCGATGGTATCGGGACCACGAGGGCGTTCCAATTTTCCTCCTCAATGAGCCCCCGGACCACCTCGCTGAGCACGAAGCAATTGCCTGCGGTGTGGCCTGGATAGTTGTGGAAGGCGCAAAGGTTTGCTCATATCCATGTTGGGCCTGAGGGTCTTCTGCTGGAAATTCTCGAGTGGTTTGAGAAGATTTCGCTTCACCAAAGCTTCAAATACTTGACTCCAAGGGCATTTCCAAAGTTATCTAAATGCCGGAACCGCTGGGAAGCGAGGGGGTTGCTATTCTTCGGGGCCGCTTGATCGCGGTTTACTTGAGCTCCGTCTCGAATGTAGTGCACTGTTCCGCCGCTTCCTTTCCTTCGTCGGGGCAGGAGTTGAAGTTGCTGTGTTTGTTCGATAGCGGTAAGATGAGGCAGGGTTGCCGTTGCCTCAAGACTCGGTAGTCTTTTTCAAACTTTGTCCCGCAAGGACCATGGCACGGAGATCCGATAGAAATGGCGGCCGATCAAGGTTCTCAAAGATGGCTTCGAGGCAGAATGGAAGATGTCCATCTCGCTTCTTCTTTGGAAAGTGGATCCATTATCTCGCTAGCTTCCAGCCCATCTTTTGTAGAATTCGCCCACCGGTTCATCATCCTTTTGTTCTAGCTTGCAGGTGTCATGACGGTTTGTTTCCCATTCAAGATTGGCGCGGTACTTCTCCAGAAGATTTCACCGATCCGATCCCACGTGGAGCGGTTTTCCGCCTTCACATCGAGGAACCACCTTAGTGCCGTGGATTTGAGGGAATGCTGAAAATGATCTCGCCATCCGCTGAGGGGTTGCCCCTTTCGCTCTCATACCCGTGACGTAGGTGTCGATGTGGGTTTTGGGCATTCTGCTCCGTCAAACTTTTCCATTTCCTAGCATCCCGAACTTCGAGGGAGAGGGACCACTTTGTTCGGATCGGCAGGCAGTGAGGGAGTCCTTCCGAGAACTAGCTAGCTTGCCTTGCATGTCTTTCATTTGTTCAATCGCCCAGCCATGTGGGGATCACTGCCCGAGGCGGGTTACCGCTTTCGTGGACGGACACCGAAGACGGGGGTGGATCGTCACGGGATCGCCATTCGGGAGTCTTGGGAGGTAGTCGAGTGTATACCAACCCATACCCCGGGGTGTTCAAGTTGAGGGCGTGATTGCCAGTCCGCTAAGGGTTGTGTTTGGGAACCGGGGAAATGATTCATTAGCCCCAATCGCGTACTAGCAGTGGCAAACTTGAGATGCTCGGGATATCCGCCGATGCCCGTCCCCGGTAAGAATGGGGACTTTGATTGTGGTTGCGAGGCTCGTATAGAGGCAAAGGATTGAATCCCGGGGGATACCGAGATGCATTGGGATCTCGCGGAGCAGCACGTATGTGTGCCGTTGGTACCGAGCTTGATGTGCAGAGCCGGAACCGACCGATCTCGAGGCGGGCACGCCTGAGCCGCTTGACCGACGCCCGAGGGGAGCTTTGAGCGAGAGCCGCTTGCGTTGCCGGGATCTCGTGAGCTTGGCGGAGGCGGACTCCGCCGATAGCTTTGAGAAACCGGGGGAGCCGGTATATCTTCGTCCTCTATGAGAACAAAGGTTCCGTCTGGGCCGGGGAACCGCAACTGCTCGAAGACGCAAGGTGTCGACGATCCAGCTTGCCGTTCTTCTTGGCGCTTCTGATGGTTTCGAAGGCTCGCAAAGACCTCCTCCATTGTCCTGGAGATTCCTTAGTGGCGGGGTTCCGCTTTCCTCACCGTTATCCGTCGATCCCGTCACGGGGAGTATTGACGGTGCGGACCGCTGAACCGGAAGGGCTATCTGGACCCCGTGACCTCGACACCGAAAAGGCGGCTTCCAGTATTCTCAACCACTCTCGGTTCACTGGAGGGGGTGACGGCAAGGTTTAGACACGGGAATGGCCTAACGGGATAGAAGCGGGGAAAGCTCACGTGGCATGCGGTTTCCGTTTCTTTTATTTTTGATTTTTTTTTGTTGTTTTAATTTACTTAAAACATGTTTTCTCGTAATCCTAGGTAGGTTGGAAAAGATTGCTCTTGTTTTTCGCAACTATGCTAGATCCCGGGTCGCCGGAGACCATCTCGCGCGGCTATAAGCCCCTCGTTTTGCACTCCGTATTTCGACATCCCAGCGGACACTCTGTGCGAGGGTCCTATAGTGCAAGCGGTTTCCACCGCCTAAAAGAAAAATCGAACCTAAGGACCGAGCCTGCCATGTTCGTTTGATGCGTTAGCCATGTGAATAGTGAACCGAGCCGCCACCGAGTCAAGATCGTGTCAAGAGTTCGGCATGACCTTCTCTTGCTTGCTTGCGCAAGGGATCCGTGACGTTAGGCGTTGGCCGGGTCATATCGTCACGGCCGACGTATCAAAGGCGTGATGACATGGTGTCATGCGAGCATGGATGTATATCCGGACTAACATCGTTCGGCGTAGCTTCGGAAATCAAGATCAGTCAAGATTTTAGCATGACCTTTCATCGCTTTGCTTGCGCAAGGGATCTTGAGTTCCGAGCCTTGACTCGTAAAAATGGCCTAAGCATGGTATATGTATCCAGCCGTATGACACCGGACCGGGTAAAACCAACCGAGTCCGGACAGAGTGTGACTCAAGACTCAAACGTGTGGTTGACGCTTGGCTAGGATGGGATGTTTGGAATGATCCCGTGCGCGCCCAAGAGGCCTAGGAAGACCAAACGGACCGCAACCGAGACCACTCCGGTTAAGGGTTGTAGTGTGCAGGTATCCGAGGCAAGAAGGCGCGTAGTGTGCGGTGTAACCGAGGCAAACAGCAGGAGTAGAGCGCGGTGTAACCGAGGCAAAGAAATACGCGTAGTGTGCGGTCTCTAAAATTCTTTTTCTCGAGTAAAACAGAGTTTTTGAAGAATTTTAAATGTATGCACGTATGTATATTGATGCATTTTTTTGTATTTTTATTTTTTTTTTTGTAAAATAAAAACGAAGCACGTGCACACACACACAAGGCTTAAAGGAAGGGGTAAAATGAAAGTTTGACCCTCATCATTGCTTTAAAAATCTTTTGTTTTGTTTAAAAGTTTTTAAAACAAAATGTCCCCAGCAGAGTCGCCAGCTGAAATTACCCGGATCCGAGCAGGCCTCGCGGCCCCGGCATCTGGCATTTTTTTCCCCCGCTTGCGCTGCTGAGGTGTCTCGCCGTTTGTTTTCGCATTTGTAGAGTCGCCACGCCGTTTTTATTAAGCCCAAAACATTGAAAAGGGCATCGCTTAAAGATAATTTTAAACTGTTTTTGTGTGATGAGATTTTGAGTTCTGAGGTCGATGACTCCCCTAGAAGAGAATATTAGAATATTAGAGCTCACTCCGAGTAGCCTCGTAAAACGAGTCTTTCTGATACCCCTAATATCCTTTTAAATGTCAGGTGTGTGTGTGTGTGCTTTTAAAAATGCATGTCAGATCGGATGTCTACATTGTATGCTATGTATGGAAATGTATTGAAATAGTATAGGAAGGAAGCCTTACCAATGTTGGTTCGTGTCCTGCCTTCCGCCGGGGAATGGTGTTTGAGGTCTGAGTAGCGTTCCTGCATGGATCGGGATTGCTTCTGAGATGCCTGCTGTCCGCTGACGAGTTTCTGCGTGAGTTGAGGCTGTAGGCCGCGTTCGGCAGAGGTTCTAAGCGCGTGCGTGGGGATCGTCTGGGATCACTCTGCAGAGGTTCGGCGTGCGTCAGGTGGCAGGAGTCACTCTGCAGAGTTTCTACAAGTGGCTGGGATCGTCTGGCTTGACTCCTAAAGAGCCGGACACCGTGGAAAGACTGTGCAAGGCCTCTGAGTACCACGAGGGGCCTCGCAGTACCTCGAGAGTGCCTCTGGGGCAGCGCGGGAGCCGTCTCGGAGCGCTGGGAGGCTTCTTGAGCACCACAAGGGAGCTCTAAGGCCTCAAGGATCCGAAAGGGGCCTGAGTGCCTCGAGAGGACTTAGAGGGGAGCCGAAGGCTAAGGGAGGAAGAGAGAAGAGGGAGGTGTGTGAAAATGAGGAGGGGAGCCCTCTATTTATAGTAAAAATTTCGAGCAAAGAGGTCCGTACGACCTTCTTGGTTATCCGTAATTTTGGATTTCCTCGATTTGAGGGAATCCGCAATGATGGTGAATATTCCTGAATGATGGTGTTCCCCGAGCAATAAGGTCCGTGATTTTAATTCATCTTGCATGCAAAGAGGTCCGTACGGACCAACTCGCAGGAAGTAATCATTTTCCCGGGATTTGAGGGAATATTGTGGACTTTAAGGGGATTTAGTAATCATTGAAACAAAAAGGTCCGTACGGACCTTAATTGCTTTTCTCGATTTCCTCGAAAATTCCCAAAAGGTCCTTTTGTCCCTTTATCCTGCAAAGGCTCCTCCCTTGGTTTGGTTGGGGGTTTGAGAGGGTTTTGAGAGGGGTTTGAGTGAGAGAGGGCGTCGAGACTACGTGGATGAGTCTGCGGTGTTTCCCGTGTGTTTGAAAGGGGGTGATCCAGATTGGGGTACTTACAGTAAGGTGCTACTTAATCAGATTTGAAAGGTCATGTTTGCTTTAATCAGATTAAAAGGTTAGACAGTTAAGGTTTGACAGCTGAGGTGAAATCTTAGCTGTCAGATATTAACTGATTTTAAAGACAAGTGTTAAATGTGGCAATGGAATACTAAGTGTTGAAATAATGTAAAGACAAGTGAATAGTGTATGGGCGTGTGTGTAGATGTGTGTGTGTGTGTGTTGTGTGATACATACCAATTGAACACAAGGAATTTTAAGGTGGTTCGTAGTTCACTCCTCCTACGTCCACCCTCACCGTCAACCTTGACAAGTGAGATCAATCCACTTAAATCTAGTTCCCTTTTAAGATTTACAAAGGATTAGTTAGGCAAGTTCCTTTTAACTTCCTCTTCCTAATAAGTACATTCTCATTAGGGATTTTTGCTTGTTACGAAGCAAAATACAATACCAATTAAAGTCACTTCCTAGTGGTTTACAACTTTAGTTTATACACCCGAATCTCAGCCACAAGTGTCTCGCATTGTTTTTGAATGTTGGTTGCAGTGTGGTTTGGCAGTGAGCAGAAGGCTTGAAGGTAGGTCAGGCTGTAAAGCGCTGTGTGTGTCAGGGGCATGTTGTCCATTCAGCCTTGAGGGTTTCCTTTTATAGGCCGGAATATAGCCGCTTCGAGGAGACAAAGGAGTAAATGCAAATGGGTGGAATAGGTGTTTGCATTTAGAGCCTTGGTTTGATCGGATAATAACAAACTGCACCGCAACCTTTTTATGTAATCTTCATGGAGATGAGACGTGCAACATCTCGTATGGAGAGATTGGGCAAGGCACATCTTGATCATCACAGTGAATACTATCATTGCCGTTGGATGTTGAAGATCATAGGGCCAAGCCAGAGGGGCTTGAGACATCTGCCGCTGCGAGAACCTTAGCCTGCCGTGCTAAAGCAGCTCTTTAGCAAGTTTGCAGGTTTAGTAGGGACAAGGATTTCAGTGTTCGATGATTATGTAATGATCCTTTCGTACATAAATACATTAATTTATGTGATTTGTCTTGGTGATTGATCATTACATCATTAAGGCGTCCAGTTGATAGAAAGGTTGTGCGTAAGAGTCATAGTTGTCCAATGTCTATGAGGATATCTTCGGCTGTCGATAACATAGAATGGGATATGTTTCTCATTGTCAAAACCCTTTATAACTATGTGGCTCGCATAGTTAGGTCCTAACAATTTTTCCCTTTTTAGCAAAGTAATATATCTAATAAAAGATATAACCCGCAAGATACTCATGAATTGAATATAGCAATGAAGATAGAACACGCATCTTCTTGATTCAACAATAAGAGCTTTAAAACAAATAAATTATCCAAAATAACAATTGTTTTTAAAGGTGAAATAAATGTGTAGGGTTTAAAAGACTTATCCAAAAAAGAAAAAAAAATTTCTAATCGTAAAATCATCTCTTTTCTCTTCTCGGCTTCAAGCGATCTCCCTCTCTTTCTCAAGCTTAAGCGAAAGACCTTTCTCTATCTCTGTCATCAACACTCTTCCGTAATACATTTCCCCTCTGTTGTTCCATTCCCAACCTCATCTCATCATCATAGGAGAAGGGATTGATCTCTGCCCTTTCCTTGAGAACAAACTTTTCTGATAGAGAGGTTCTTCATCATCTCTTAATCTCAGCATTACTCCCATTTGGGAACCTTTCTTTTGGTTTTGAGCTTTAACCTCTAGTTCCTCGCAAATAGGTTAGAAAAAGTTAAGGGGTTTGTTATGCAGAGAGATGAGTTGTTGAGTCCGATGAAGAGGTGGATCTCGTGCAGAGAACAACAGAGGTTGGAAACCGTCGCACTTGCTTCACCGGGAGCATCTTCTTCATCATCACTTGGACAAAACAACATTTGGGAGCAAGAGCACTGCAGAGGCCTCTCTTTCCTAGGCTGACAGCCTTTCTTTCCTCGTGACTCAACAAACTTTCCCTTTAGATGCCTTCTCATCGGCCTCCTTGGATCCAAGCTTGGAAGACTTCCAAAATGTGTCTCATTTTGGTTATCATTGACCTAGTGAATTTCTCGCATATCTCGAGATGGTCACATGGTATGTATAGGCACATAGGTTGAAGGCGTTAAAGGTCGGGAGGAAGTTTGACTTGGAAGTGATCTGGTGTTTAGGGGGATGAAAGAAGGAGGTACTAAAGAGGTAGGGGGAAACATAGTCGTCACAAGGTGTCTTGGAGTTTTGCAATGACAAACTTGGTGACTTGAGGCTTTATTTGAGACAAATTCTCCGTAACATCTCTTTGGCTAGTTCAACGCCAGTAGAGGTTATGTAAACAAGGGATGCAGGGGCATATAGATGCATTCATTGATGTTGTGATGACGTAAGTTAGAGAACAACATTTCCCCAATCAATCGCATGGCAAAGCAATGTCCATGAAATTTGGTAATCTCGGGGGCATCTCCCAGTGAAAGAACTAGTTTGGGAGAGCCGCTTCTATACCTTTTCCATTCCTCATGAAAGCAAAAATAATGAGCCCCACATCTATTTCTTGCATGAATCATAATAGCATTTTTGAAGCTTAATGTACCAAGGATCGGGATTAAGTCGATTGGCAATCTCGTGAAAGCTGCAGTAATTCCCTCTCAATCTTTCGTGGCGCGTAGCCATGATGGATGGGAAGGAAAATCAATATCACACCAAAATCCAAGGTTCACAGCCGGTAGGGTTTCGTAATCAGGAGTAGGTCGTGATTCTTGTGTTTCAATAGTTTCAACAGTTTAGGATGTGTTTTAATCGAGGTAGGTCTTGTGTTTCTTGGGTTTCAATGGGTTCAACAGTTTAGGCCGGGTTTCACTCTCGTGAATGGTAGCTTTCTTGGCTTCATCTCTCGGGTTTTGATCAGATCTACGGCTTTTAGCACATCATCCTCACTCAAAGAATGATCTTAAGTATTCCTCAACCACAGGAAGCAAATCAGTCTTCCTATCAACGATAGTCCTTCAGAGGCCCTAATGATGTTTTCAGAAAAGGAGATGGATCGAGGGACTTGGAATGGGTGAGGAATGACCAGGGGAAGCCATAGCCGCGAATGGGAGATTGAGGACCGTTGCTCCCCTTAACCGAGGCTCATCCTTATCAAAGTCGTGGCTATTCCCCTTTCTTTTTCAATACTAGGCTCATTTGGACTAATGTTGGAAGGATTGAGATTGAGAATGCCTTGAGCTGGGCGTAATCATGTGGTGAACCGGATTGGTCTTTGGATGAAGAGGGTTGAGGTGTATTTGGTTTCAACTTTTGGAAGGAGGAGCATCTTTGCCTGCTTTTTCTTCCTAGAGAAAGTATTGAGAGTATGAGAGGGGGTAGAAGTTACCTTAGATGGGATTTCAAAGAATCAAGGAACCTTAGCTATCGTCGAGCGAAGGAATCCATAGCCGCCCTGCATGACCGTCCAACCTTAGTCGTTTCTTGCTTCCATCGTAGATTCAAGAATAGCTCTACTTAGATTCTCTTCATATTCACCGCCATGACTCTCTTCCTCTTCACCAAAGATACTCATCAATAGCTTTGAAAATGGGATCGATTGGGTTTCTTCACTCGGTCGCCTTGTTGCTCCTCAAAGAATCTTCTTTCCTTTGTCACTATTTGAGTACTTTCTTGCTCAAGAACTTGTGCTTTCTTTCCTTTGGGAAGCTTCTTTTCTTTGGGGAGCTTCTTTCCTTTCCCAGCTTTTCTTCATGATAGCTTGACTAATCCTTTCTTGATCTTGCTAGGAGAGGTCTCGTTGATCACTTTCTTTGATTATGACACCCTTGTCATGCTTTCTTTAGATCTCTTGTCATCGACCATGTGCACCAATGACTTCCATAGCTTCATATCTTTCTCACCTTCTCTATCAATCTTTGAGAAGCTTCATCAAAGTTCTCGTAGCCGTCCCCAAGCTCCAACTTTTCTTACCCTCGAGTTTGAATGTACTCAAGTTGAAACTTCGGTTTGCACTAGAGTTGTAGATTCAAGCCACTCATCCTTTAGGGTGGATTCAACCTAGGAATTAGTTGATGAAGAATTCCACTCATGAATCTGAAATTATTCATCCTTGGGTTTTGCTTCTTGTATTTCCAAGGAGAAGGGGATGTGGCCAATAAAGTTATGCAAAGAATGCAATACTCCAGCTTTATATCCTCGTCATCAAACCGAGGGCTTGCTTCCATTCATTTGGACTGATTTGGTCAAAGGATGATTGCATTCCATCAAACCCTGATGATAACATCCATTAGGGTTGATTTGAACAAATCAAGGTCCTTCTTTTGATTGGTTTGTCTTGTACCAATTGGATAGATGCAACTTGGTTTATCAAAAAATCTTTTGTAAAAAGGTTCCAAGGTGTTGTCTTTCTCGCCCCAAAGGTTGCCGAGACATCCATTCCTTATTGGGATGTTGTAAACTTTGGACACAACTTTGGGAGATACATTGATCTCAGCCCCTTCAATGTTGATTTTGATGGCTCCAGCTAGCCGTCTCTGTCTCCTCTCATATAGATTTCTCTCGCATAGTTTCTCATAGATGGGTGGTCGAGCTTCCATCATGTTGCAGATGATTGGATTCCAAAAGCTCTTCGATAAGAGCTCCAACCTCATGCCTCATAAAACTCAAAGCCATGAAGTATCCATGAGCTTCGTGGTATGACATGGTCAATGGAACAGAGTTAGGGTTTTCGAAAAACAGAGTGAATCAAGGAATGAATTGGGAGGAAGAAGAGTGTTTGAATGAAGAGGGGTTAATTTTGCAAGGTTAAATGGTAAGTGAGGTGGGAATTTGTGTAGTTTAACGGCTAATATGCTGTTACCGCAACTGTTAAAATGGGCATTTAAGTGGGAGTGACTGCTCATGAATAGCGTATTTTGTCCCCCCACTCATTACGTGCTATAACTCCCATGAAACAAGGGAAATAAAGACCGCACAGATGAGGCGAAATTTTAGAGGGAATTATCGTTGTAGTAAATGAACAAATGTTAAGTGGGCAAGTTCCCATTATCCTCGATTTTGCGTGAACATCAATTCATAGTCAGCGACTTTCATCGACCAGCCAAGCCTATTTTGAGCTGATCATCGCAACTACGTGAATTGGAAGTAAACATTTTCTATAAAAGGAAATGTATCAGCATTTTAATATTTATACAATCCAATTCACTACTAATAAGTAAATGGGAAGATTGGTTTCAATGTTCACCCTAGCAAAATGGCTAAGCACAAAGAAAGAAACCGGGTTTTTCATAGTCCAAGTGGCCGAGGAAATAAGAGAGGAAAGGTTTCGAGAGAGAGTTTAGGTCATATCAAATTCAAACAGACAATGCTTTAGAACAGAGGTGAATCAATTGCCAATTGATGATCCTCATAAGGAAGAAGAAAGTTGTTAAGAGAGAGAGAGAGAGAGATAGAGATAAGGAGTTAAGTTTCTAGGGAGGAGGAAAGTACTAGCTTTATTCGAGGGCGAGAGAAACAGTATTAGAAGAGGTAGGCTAGAGATAAGTGGAAAGGCTAAGTTAGTTTGTGAGAGTAAGTGATGATCGTACAAACGCTAAGGTTCAAATTGCTTGGTCAAGTGGAAGAAGGGTGAATCAAGTAGGCAAGTCAGGGGTGAAGGATATGTAGGAAAGGGTTTACACACCGGGAGAGTTGTAGTGAAGCATGATAACAAAGAAAAGGATTAAGGTTGAGCCACATCAATTGGTCAAACCCGATTTCTTACTATGGCCAAGGAATGTCAGCCGTCCCCAAGGGATTCACTTACACCGAGTCAAGCCAAGCTTCTAGAGGGAACTGTGACAACTTCTGGCAAGGGTGCGCAGTTCTCCTTCCTTAAAGCTTACATGAGACTCGTTTCTTTCTCAAGCGTTTGAGTCCACCATATTTAATGAGGAAGAAGATGTGGGTCCTCAATCCGATCAAGCAATTATTGCTCTGCAGAGTGCTAACATCATCGGGAGCATTCAGCTTTGTTTCTCCATTAAAGGATTATCCTCCTTATGATGTGTGGAGGAATGGTGGCCAAGAAGGGTTGTCCTTCTTTACAGCTTCTCATCATCGCCCATTGATCCATTTATGCAGAGGCACCCAGTGTGGTTAGAGAGGTATGGGGAGATCAAAGAGAATGTTTATAGGGCTCCTGATGTTCTCTACAATGAATATGGGTTCATGGATGAGGATATTTATGATTTGCCAAAGAACAGTTAAGAAGAGAATTCTTAGCTGTCAGAGTCTGTAAGAGACATAGCTGTGAAAGAAGGAAGATATTGAGAAGCTTTTGGTAATGGGTGTTTGTTTGTTGTTTTGAAAGACTTGTGTGTTTGATGGGAATGTGTTTGGCTTTGAATAAAGGAGGTTTTAGTATAAGGAAAAGGTTAGCTGTCAGTACCCATAATGTTAACAGCAGCCATATGTAATGTTTTTCCCTTTAATGAATAAAGATATTTATTTTGGCAAGTTAATCATTCCTAACATTGCTCTTAGCATCTCAAATCTCTTTTCATCCATTGCCTTTGTTAGGATATCAGAGACATTATCCTCAGTGCATACTTTGGCCAAGTTGATATTTCCCTTTTCTACATGATCTCTTATGATGTGATGCCTAACTTCAATGTGCTTGGTTTTGGAATGTTGGACAGGGTTTTCTGTCATAGCAATGGTACTGGAGTTGTCACAAAAGATGGGAATATTTGACATGTCCATCCCAAAGTCTTGGAGTTGACTTTTAAGATAGAGAATTTGAGAACAACACAAACCAGCAGCAATGTATTCAGCCTCAGCTGTTGAGGTAGCTACTGAAGTTTGCTTCTTACTTGACCAAGAGATTATTCTTGATCCAATAAATTGGCAACCACCACTTGTGGATTTTCTATCTAGATTGCATCCAACATAGTCCGAATCAGTGAAGCCAATAAGGGAGAATGGTGATTCAGAGGGATACCATAGGCCATAGTCAGGTGTTCCTTTCAGATATCTCAAGATTCTCTTGACATTTGAGAGATGAGATTCTTTAGGATTGGCTTGGAATCTTGCACAAAGGCAGACACTGAACATGATATCAGGTCTTGAAGCTGTCACATATAGGAGTGATCCAATGTAGCTTCTATAAAGTGTTGGATTAACACTTTGACCATCAGGATCAGCATGGAGTTTGATTGTGGTTGACAAAGGAGTTCTAGCAGGGGAAGCAGTTTGCATGTCAAACTTTTTGATCATATCCCTTATATATTTGGCTTGATTAATGAAGATTCCTTCCTTCATTTGCTTGACTTGAAGGCCTAGGAAGAATGTGAGCTCACCAATCATGCTCATCTCAAATTGATTCTTCATGATTTCACCAAATTCAGTGCACAAGTCTTCATTTGATGACCCAAAAATAATGTCATCAACATAGACTTGGATGAGTAGCTGGTCTTCTCCATATTTCTAGATAAACAAAGTGTTATCAATATGGC